>APFE030146280.1:52273-69051 GCA_000404065.3 Pinus taeda
TTTTTCTTTTTCTTTTTCTTTCAGAATGACATAAACTAGTGTAGGTATTATTTGAACACCCTGATGCTAGTATTATTTAAATGAATTGGTGCGATTTGTTCTAACAAGCGCACCATCTAGGTTTAGAAAGAAATTTGGAATTTTATTTTCACATAAAAAGACATATTAATCTCAAATTATCCTTTAGGACACATCCACATGAATTACAATAGTTCATAGTATACATTTTATTATTTCTTGGAAAATGGTTTGAAAACTATTTGAAATTCAAATTGTGGTTATATGGTTCTCAAGATTAATTTAAGATATGCACACAAAATTTTATTTCTAATTTTTCTCAAATGCGAGGAAAATTTCTCAATAATATCAAATGGCCAATTCTTCAAATTTTAGGTCATTCCATATTGTTGATCGAAGTCCTTCACGTAGTTATCCCTTTCAATCTCTAGTAAGTTTAGATTTTATTTATATTTTGATTATCTAAATGATTTGCTTTTTTTAATCCATGTCAATTTGAATAAAAATGTATCCAAATTTTTAGGATCCTGATTCAGAAGCGAGTTTAGATGCCAAAAATATTCCTCCATTTCAAAAACGTCGGAAGCTCTTATTAGGAGTAGCATATCACAAGCAGTTGGTAGATGAAAATAGATAGCCTTTTCACCCTGCTAATTGGAACATGGCATCTTCTAGTTGTAATCTTGCACAAACGATGGTAATAATTGCTTGGTATAATGTAATTTCAATAAAACAATTGCATTGACGTGCTTATTAATATCATTGATATTGGACTAATGACGTTCAATAATTTTTGGAATAAGGATTCTAGTGATGATGAGCAACCCATCTACCATATTCCGATGCACTTGACTACAACGTCAACTCGAGAAAAGGCCGCATTAAGAGCAAGACTCAGAGAGGAATCATGCAAAGAATGGTTTAATCAACCGCCTATTCAATTCCCACTTCATCCAAATTCACAAATTAGGAATGAGTACAACAATAGTAGTTCTTCATCACAAGTTGACAATGGAGCTATTCAAATAGAGGTTGGTATGGATGATTACTTAAAGGATATGACTTCCATGGAGATAGTGTTGTTAAGGCATTTCAAAGTGATGAGCTAGGGGATGATGGTCATATCAATTATACCTTATTCGAAAGCCTGAAATTTCCTTCCACCACCCCTCTCTTTAGACCTGATGGCAAGTCAAAGTCTACTCAACTAGGGACAACGTTGTTGCTATATAACTTGAAAGCAAAGTTTGGCATGTCAAATGCATGTTTCTCGATAATATTGAGGTATTTCACCTACATGATCAATCAAGTCTCTTATATTTTGAGAAATATTGTCACATAATCAACATTAAAGATGGTCAATTTTACGAATGTTAAATATTGACATTGTAAAATTATATTACCCACCAACTACAAGTTATTCAAAGATAAAGTTCTTCTGAGTGATAATGTCTTGTTGGGTAGTTGCGAAGAGGAAAAGTAGTAGTTGAAAATGTTGGGTGTTGAGTATATATCATATCATGCATGTCTAAATGATTGTATTCTATATAGAGGAGAATATGTAGACAAAGATATATGTATGAAATGTGGGCATGACAGTATCGTAGTTAAAAAAAATTGGTAAATCACATGGTACCCCTCATAATATATTAAATCACATGCCTATAATCCCAAGGATTCAAAGATTATTTCATTGTAAAGAATTAGCTATGTTGCATGGATGGCATGCCTCACATAGAAGTGAGTTAGGAGTTATGCAAATTCCAACAACCATGAAGCATATAGAGGATACATGGGCTGAAAAAATCGGGGATGAAGTATGAAGTCTATGACTGAACATATCCAAGGATGGTGTCAACCCATATTCCCTCCAAAACATCAACTATTATGTTTTTCATGTAGTATTGATCAATAAAAATACCCCCCCATGGTTTTTCGTGAAGAATGAACACCTTATGTTGGCTCTTATATTCCCTAGTAGAGAAAAAGTGAATAATATGGATGTCTACTTACGACCATTGGTATATGAATTGAAGGAATTATGGGAAGGGACACATGTGTACGATGTATCAAGGCCCATCGCAATAGATATGATTTTTACATTATATGGCATATGTGATTACACTATACATGATTATCCAGGCTTAGGAGTTTGCTATGGTAAATTACATTTTTATTTATTTGTTTATATACGTAATAATATTGTTTCACATATCAATTTAGCTCGTTGTAATTGTTTTGATCTTCATGGTCACTAATGTGCTAACCTATATACAATAATTTTATAGGTCTTGTAACAAAATGGTATCGTAGATGTAAATGTTGTGGACGTTCTCTGAAGATTAGGTGGTCTGACCATCTATGAAATCTAGTGTATGACTGCTCCATGGTATTCCTCCCAGAAGAACACCCTTACAGAAGAGAAAGATCAACTTTCAATGGTAAACCAGAGAGAACCCAAAGGTCTGCAATAATGACACCAGTTGAATGGCTTATAGCATATGAGAGAGAGAAGGAGAAGGATTCGTTGAAAATAGCAACAAGAAATGCTAAAAATAGAAATGTTATGAATAGCATTTCAGGTACCAGTGTTGGAGAAAGCAAAAAGGAATGATAAATAGAAATGCTAAAAATAGCATTGCTATAAATAACATTTCGAGATAGATTCCAATTTTAGTTAGTACCTGAACTAAAATTGAGAATTAAAATTCGAATTTGATCTTAGCAGCTATTTGTAAAATAATTAATTAATTCATCTTGAGTTAATTAGTTGTAGGAAATCAAACATGAAGTCTATGTTAAGACATGCAACATTTTCTTCATTGATTGAGAAAGTTATCCCTTGATTAAGGAGATCAGGATGAGTTGTACTTTGAGTTGTAATTAGTTAGCTTAGTTATCTGAGTTAAGTCTAGTTAGATTAGTTCCAATAGTTTGTGGAATTGATTGTGAGTTTAGTTAGTTAATGCATGCATGCATGTAACTGCTACACTTTAGATAACTGAATATTCTCTCATAAATAACTCATGCATGTTAGTTTAGTCAGAGACCTAGTTGAGATCAAAGGAAGGGATAGTGTACTATCAGTTGGAGGAATTTTCCTATAAAGAAAACTCATCCATGCAGAAGGAATTATCTCCTTCAGGACTGCGCAGTTATTTTTGAGTTTAGTGTGTTGTGTGAGAGGTAAATTCACACAGGTGGTAGCATTGGACCCTAGGAGAAACTGCGCAAGGAAATAGGAGGCTTGGAGGGTAGAGGAGAGGTTTGTGAGAAGCCTTTGACTGCCTATTAGCAACATAGGGATTGTACTGAGAGCTGGATAGCTTGTGAGCTAAAGCTTTGTGTAATCTGGACATATTTCCACTTGTATGATATTATAGAGATCGGTTTTTTTAGGCTAAGGCTTTCCCCAGAGTATTCTTTTGTGTTCATGTGTGTTTGCTTTCTCATTCTCAATTATATGTGTTCTAATTGATCTTGCTCATATTTGATTAAGCTTCCGCAAAGTTTGTTGTAGAAGTAGATCTGGTATTTTTCTTTAGTATATTGCATAATCTGTTGATCTACAATGGGAAATTCTTAAGGAGTTTGCAGAAATTCAAATGCGGAGCTTATGTTCGATGATCCAAAAATCTTCGACACCTATGTTTAGAAATTTCCCATTGGGATGAAAAGGAAATATGTCTTTTAAGAGCTCCCATATTCGGAGCATATTAAGATTGCCCACTCACTAGATCCCATGCATATATTTAAAAAAAATTCAACTTCCTTATGGAGGCACATATCATCAAAAGAAAGTGACATGTTGGCTTTTAGGAGAGACCTTATTTCTTCAAAAACTAAAAAGAAACATTGGCCAAGACAAGAAACTAGAGAAGAGGCTAATCCCTCTTGTTCTTTCAAAGAAGGTGATATCCCATGGATTTTAAAGAAAGATTATCTTTCTTTGGAAAAGGAAGTTATAATGAGTGTGAGGGTGCCTTCTTTATATGGGTCTTCACTACGACACTGCTTCACTATGGAAGTCTATTTTTCGAGGTTGAAATTGCATGACTATTTGAACCTTCTAAGGGTATGTATGTCAAAAACATGATTTTATTATTATTTTTGAAATTTTATGTAATGGGATATTTTATAATTAATTTTTGCATAATGTACTATTTATTGCGCAATGCCATTATCCTTTGCTCGTGTGTAGGTGTTTGAACCATGAAATCCCCTAAGACCTACGACGTGTCATATCTAAATTGTATGCATTTGTATGTTGGATCACATCAAAGGAGATGCATATGGATAGCATTCCATGGTGACGTCAAGAGATACTTGAGATTGTTTGTATGTTTAAGAAGGAATTGTCGATGAGTTTCATGGACTTGTAAGTTCATCTTCTAATTCACCTAGTAGATGAGGTTGAATTAGTTGGGGTGGTCTATTGTCATTGGATGTTCTTGTTAGAGAGGTACATGAAAAAATTGAAAGGTTTTTTTCGACAAAGGGAAAAAACTGAGGGGTCTATGGAAGAGGGGTATATATCGTATGAGTATTTCTATTATGTCAGTGAGTACATCAAGGAGATCAACAACACACCACGTGCAACAATTTGGGACGATGAAAGGGATGAAGATAAAAGAGAAGGGGAACTTTTCAAAACAAATGGAAACAGGTGCATGATAAAGAGTAACTGCAAGCTTATCCTTTGTCAAATTACTACACAGTAACTATTCACACTGAAATTCATATTAATACATCTTTTGGTCTCATACTATTTTATATATTATAATAATATATATTATATATATATATATATATATATATAATAATATTATTATATATATATATATATATATATACACACACACACACACACATGTTGGTTTGATTTCATCGGCGAATTCAGAAATTGAAGCCATCAACAAATTCATTCTTTATAACATTGAAGTGACAAAACCATGGGTCATATTGTACAAACAGAAGAGGAGGAAATGGGACAGTGATAGGAAATAATTCAAGCAATTGAATGGTAGAATCGTGCCTTATCCTAATCATTTAAAGAAAATATGACAATGGCATGCCCTAACGGTTGGGTTGTTGATAAAGTCAAAGAGAAATATGATGCATCTAGTCGATATCCATGTATTGAAGAGGATGTGCTAAACATAGGGATTGGGTGCAGAAAATCAGTAATTATAATATATTTTTGTACAATTTTAACTTTATACTGTACTCTTTTTTTTTGTAAGATTGGTAGGACTACATCTTCATCATGTCCAATATATCACCCCAATCGGGGTGGGGAATTGAACCGGTGACTTCACGTCAAGGAGCGTCTTAGCAGAGCACCCGATCACCATCTATCCAAGACCCCGTGGAAACTTCATATTGTACCTTTGAATTGTAACATTTATCAATATTTTATATTTTTAATTATGTTCACTTATTAAACACGTGACACTGTGATTTTTTCACTTTTTTATAGGTGAATTTGTTCCCATCTATGTGGTCCTATGGACATTATTTTCACACTGAGGATGTCGATGACGGATGCATGACACAAGATTGAGGAGTGGAATTCAAGTTTGACTAATCTAGTCGTGCTATCCACCGCAATAAAGACCTAATGCATGGGATGTTAGGTTACGTTGGAAAGATACAAGAGATCATTCAGGTGGACTTCTCTTCATTCTAATGTGTTATTTTTAGGTGCAAGTGGTGGGACATCTTTGATCAGAATAATGTAGAGAAAGATCATAATAGTGGGCTAATATCTATCAACTCTAGAAAGATGTGGCATGAAGCTAGGGAGCCTAAGATTTTCCTAAAACACTACAACCAGGTGTTTTTTTACACATATGTGTTGGATAGGGATTGGTGGTTTGTATTAATACACAACACTAGATCAAAAGATATTTTTGAGAACAACAGTGTTATCATGCCAAGCGAGGAAGATAATCGTGGCGATGAAAATGGGCAGTGATATGTACTTGTATTATTTCATCATTTATACTATTGTTGTATGTTTTTATTTTCCTTATTTCGCTAATTATATTGTTTTTTATTCATCTTGTTGGCATTTTATACTATATTTGGTAAGATTCACAAATGTTTTTACACATTTTTTTGTAGTGAAAACATTTTTACACTTCAAACTAAGTATTTCCAATTGTGTACAATATCTATGATAATAAGGATTCAAGGTCACAATCCTTCTCAAATAGGAAAATGAGAAGAAAATGGTGAATTTATAAATAACATTGAAGATTTAGTCTCTATTTAGATACTAATTGGTTTATTAATCAATTCACATGTTTTTTCTTCCTTTTTAGTTCAAAATCAATATAAATCATCAAGTAGTGACAACTCTATGAGGACTTTAACAATGAAAAATTATTTATTAATATGTAAGATTAAATTTTTGACATGAGAGGTAAAGTCATGTTTACTATATTTAAATTAGAGTTCTTGTTATGTAAACTAAAAGGAGGTCTTATGCATGTATAAAATGTTGATTACATATTTTTATTGACCATAAGAGAAACAAATGGGCTTACATGGATGCATGAGAGGTTTTAATTTTTTCTTTATAGATAATGAAACAATTTTGACTTTATTTTCAATGGTAATTATAAATAAAAGTTGAATAGATAAATATTTTATGGCTAAGAATTAAATGATAAATAATGTGATGGTGATTAAGAGGCATTTGTTTGACTTTCAAATATACTTGGTGATGCATTTTTCTTTCCTATTTAGATTATGTAAAATAAATATCTATTTGTATGTATTTATAAGTTAATGATTTAAAGTAAACATGCCCTTTATCATTGTGAACATGATGTAATATTAGCTGGGAGAAATGTGAAAACATGAATTTTAGTGACTATCTAGTGATGAGTATGTGGAAAAAAATAATATTTTTTGAATTCTTCATTAAAAAATAATCAACTATATTATTTGTCAAAAGTTTAAATCTAATATAGTATCATTTTTTTATTATTTAACTCATATTTATTATTAAAAAGAATTAAGTTTAAACTAGTACAATAGCAAATAAAGAACCAAAATAACATCAAAATGTTATATCTTTATTACTAGAAAAAAATTCACTTGTCTCTTTAAGGGAGAACTTCCAATAGAGCAAATCCCCAACTAGAAGCAACTTCACAAGCTTTATTTTACATTTCTTGATCCTCATCTTTAGAGAGAGAAATTTCTAATTTAAATTGGTAAGAGTTGCTATAAATATTAAATTTAAATTCCTTGAAAATCTCATAACTTTAGTAATAAATTAATTTATAATAAAAATATAAATTTTTAAAGTTATATTAAAATCTAAATTAATTATAAAAAGAACTCTACTTAAGTTTTAAAATATTAAAAAATATATTGAATTTATTAAACCAATATTGAATTGGTTAAATTGTAATTTTTGAATAATTTATTATTAATAATATTTATATTAAAAAGTTAATGACTTACACATTTTCATCTTATTAAGAACTAACTAAATTATTTTACTTTTAATTATTTTTTCCTCGTGAGTATTGAAGTATTTTACTAATTAAGCTAGATTGAATATCAATGAACTATCTAAGCAATAGAACAATACTTATTGTAATTTGACAATCATGGCTTCCATACTAAATTTTGTAATTTATAAAAATATCTTTGCATTTTTTTTAAGGTAAGTCATTTTGCATGCAATTTGATATATAAAAGTTTGATATAACTTCACCAATACATAATCTATAATAAATAGTATTTCATAAAAATAAACATTATGATGATAACCATCTAACAAACATAAACAACATTTAAGATGCACATTCAAATTCACTACCATCATTTAATTATATACACCTCTAGCACATATAAATGTCATTAGCTAGCACAAAAATCTAATAATCTAGTAGGGAATGATCATCGTGATCATATCTAACAAAACACCAACATTGTAATCTAACATCATCACCACTCACATCCTCAAATTAATATACATCTCATATCAAATAATTGCTATCACATACAAATCTATTTGCAAGCACATTAAATGAATATATCTAACATGACCTAACAATATACACATCAACACCACAATATAAATTAAGTACATAAACATGTTCAATGAAAAAATGGCAATATATATAAGCAAGTCAAATAACAACATCAAGTTGAATAATTGCAATCAATAGACGTAGTAGTGCCAACCTAGTTTGTAGTAAAAGACGATGGATGGTCAACTATTTCTTCAACGTTTGTTGAACTCTGAGGTGGAGGAGGAGGTGGTTGGTCTGCAGCAGAAGACAATGGATGGTCAACTACTGCCTTAATGCGATTTTTCTAACTCAAAGGTGGAGGAGGAGGTGGTTTTTCTGCTTTGTCAAGAGAAACATAAGGCACATCCTCTAGCTCTAGCATATCATCATCAGGTGATTGAGGAGGAGGTGCACTACCAGAAGGATCACTGACACCCTTATAACCATGATCTGATGGGGTAGTATTATCATAATCATCATGATCACTACCATTATCATCATGATCACCACTCTCATCATCATGATCATGATCATCACCCTCATCTAATGTATCTTCCGTTGTGTGCTTTCCATCCCTCATTGCTTCTAGGAGCCTACTAGCTACGATGATATGACGCATAAGAGACATCATCTCACGTGCACAGTCCCTGTAGAGATCCAAGAACCTAGGATCTACGTTGATATCTTGAGCCCTCGCATGATGGACTCCCTCCTCAACCAAAACTTTGGCCAATCTATCGCAGTAGTCCATGTGAAATCACATACCAGCCCTATGGCCCCAGACACCCATGGGCCCCTAATGATGTTCCTCACCCTCTTGAGCCTAACCCATCTCCTCTTCTCCTCCATCTGGTGGGGGAGAAGACATGTACTCATCGAATGTGTCGATGCCTACAAAATATATAGTACACAATAATAATTAGACAATTTGATTAAACAATTTAATAAAACAAGTTAAAGAACATGTGTTAGGCCCCTATAATACTAGTGATTCCTCCATTACTATTGTCATTATATCCTTTATTGTTATTACTGTGCCCCTATTGTCCCCATATTGTTATTAGTATGCCCCATAGAAACCCAATATTGTTATTTTTGGGCCCTTATGTTATTACTGTTATGTCGACTTGATTATATTGTGACCCCTTAGACTCCTATATATAGAAGGAAGGTTTAGTCATTTGTATCATGATCTAAGAATTGTTCATTTGTGTAATGTAAAGGAGGTTTCCCCCTTGAAGAGGCTTATTTCTAAGGCATTGATCTATCTTTTCTATCTTTTTGTGAGTTATTTTCATAACATTTGGTATCAGAGCTTTGGATTCTAGGGTTTCACTACTCCAAACAGGTCATATATATATATATATATATATATATTTTCCTGTGACATTTCAGAAGCTACAAAAAAAACCCATTTGAGCCGAAATCATTCTAAACTTCAGGTTCAAATTTTAGAGCTTTTCTCGCTATATTTGTAGAGATATGATCTGAGGAAGTTAGGGTTTTCGCAGACTCCCAAATTACATTCTAAACATGTGACTTGGGGAAAATCACCATAAATTTTGTTTTGAGAATTAGATTGAAATTTTATAAGATGTTTTATAAAGAGGACGACCTATAGTTTTCTTTGTATCAGTTTTAGGTACTAAGGTCGAAACAGTGACATATGGTACATCATACAAGTTCGCTCTACTGAACTAGTCTATAATCAGGTCACCGTGGGATATTTGGCATAACTCTTCCTTGTAGAATCCAATCTTCATCAAACTTGTGGGGTTAGAAAGAGGACTCAAAGGGCTACCACAGGATCATATTTCAGATATTCAATATCTGCAGTTAGAAAGATACAACAGATTCAATAACGATCTCTTACAAAGTAAAAAAAGGTGTGTACTTTGTTTTTAATTTTGCATAAGATTGGTTTGAAAAATTAGTTTGAAGGAATTCAACGGGAATAGCGAAGAATTATTAGCATTAATTAATGCCCCGAAGAAAGAAAATGGAAACACCTAGTAAGCAATCTGAAAGATATAGCATGACTCGTGAAGAAGAGGAAGAAATGCAACATGATATATCAAAATTACAGGACCAAGTACAACAAATTTCACTCACTAAAGGTAAATGAAGCCAAGATGAATGACATGGAAGCTAATATGAATGGCATGCAAGTTAATATTAATGGCGAGGAAGCTAAGATGGATGGCATGGAATCTAAGATGAACGACATGGACACTAAGATGGAAGCTAAGATGAATGGCATGGATGATAAGATGGAAGAATTGAAGATAAATTTGAATAATTTGCTACAAGAAATGGTCACTAATGGTTGAAGGGTAGTAAAGGAAATTCATGATTAGAACAAAAGAAATGTTAATCATGATTTCATAGACTCTAATGTTGGATTGAAGACCCACCATGTTCCAAAAATCGATATGAGGAAGTTTGATGGCAAGGATCCCTGAACATGGATACTACAGATGGAGAACTTTTTTGATCTCCATAATGTGAAAAACACACAAAAGGTACATATTGAAACTTTATATTTGGAACCCAATCAGTTTGTATGGTATCGATGGCTTTGCTCTCGTAAACAAATTGTCACGTGGTCAATCTTTACAGAAGAAATGATAGCACATTATGAGGATACAAAAAGCAACACCTTTCTTAGCCAATTGATAAATCTCAAACAAAAGGGTTCAATGATGGAGTACATTGAGGACTTCCAAAAATTGAACATAAGGGTAAAAGATATTCCAGAGGAGCATACGGTTGATGTGTTTATAGGGACTTTAAGGGATAATATCCAACATGAGGTTCGCCTTTGGGAACCTAATTCATTGGAGAAGGCATTCATGTTAGCAAGAAAAATGGAAAGCAAAATTATGGCAACCAGGAAGCCTACCACTCACAACTACAAAGATGGAAGTGTTGTTGCCCCTAGCCTTCCACAACCTACAAGGTTAACACCACAAAAATTGGAAGAAAAGATGAAAAGGGCTTTGTTAAAGTTGTGATAGCAAATACACTAAAGTTCATAAGTGTGCCGAGAAGAAATTATTCTACATATATTGTGAAGAGGAGGAAGAAAAGGAACAAGAAAAAGAAAAGGATATACTCCCGGAACAAACCCTAGATAAAAAAGACATGAATCTAACCATATCTTGTAATGCATTGGCTGGAATTACCACTCCTCAAATTATCAAGATAGAAGGGCATATCAAGAAGAAAAAGGTAATAGTGTTGATTGATTCAGGAAGTACCCATAATTTTATCCATTGTAAGATAGTAAAGGAATTGAATTGCTTCCTATATCTAGCACCAGAGTGTCAAGTGATGGTTGCAAGTGGAGGAACCATAAATTGCTCTAGAAAGTGTCATAATATCAAGCTATCCATGGGAGAATATGTATTGAATAGCCCAATGCTTTCCATTCCAATTGGCAGTGTTGATGTTGAACTAGGAGTCTAATGGCTACAATCCTTGGGTACAATAGATTTTAATTTTCAAGAATTTTTCATGAAATTTTATGCGAAAGGAAAGGAAGTTGAATTAAGGGGTATTGTAGGGAAATTGGGAAAGATAATCAGCTCTAACGGTATGACAAAGCTTCTAAAGAAGGAACAACTAGGTGTAATTACACAATTATGTTTGTTAGAGGTTCCCACATCAAAATCATCTATTTCTCCAAATCTCCAAAAAGTCTTGGACAATCATTCCAAGGTATTTGAGAGTCCCAACGTGTAGAAATTCTCACTATAGATTACCTGATAATGTAATATACTAAAGCAAAATACTTAATCTACTTCTACAATCAAACTTGCGGAAGCTTAATCGATTTGAGCAAGATAAAATAGAACACATATAACAAAGAAAAATAATTAATACACATGAAACACAAAAGAATACTTTGGGGAAAGCCTCAGCTAAAAACCCCACTATCTGTATTATCATACAAGTGGAAATATCTCATGATTACACAAAGCTTTAGCTCTCACAGTTATCCAGCTCTCAATACAATCCCTCACTGCTGCTCATAGACAGAATAGACAACTCATATGCTTTTCCTCTGCCCTCCAAGCCTCCTATTTCCTTGCACAGTTTTCCATGGGTGCTCCAGCTGTAACCTTGTGTGACACTAATCTCACACACTACTCCAACACACTATAAAACTGTGCAAATCTCAAGGAATGAATTCATTATGCATGCAAGAGATTTTCGTATAGGAAAATTCTTGCAACTAATGGTACGTTGTCCCTACCTTGAATCTCAATTGGGTCTTTGTCTAAACTGACATGCATGAGTTATTTATGAGAGAATATTCAGTTATCTGGAGTACACTAGTTGCATGCATGCATGCATTAATTGACTAAACTCACAATTAGATCCTCCAATAGTTTGGAACTAATTTAACTAGACTTAACTCAGTTAACTGACCTAACTAATGACAACTCAAATACAACTCATTCTTATCTCCTTAATTAAGGGATAACTTCCTCAATCAAAGGGATAATTGTTGCATGACTTCACAAATACTTCATGTTTGAATTTCTCCAACTAATTAACTGAAGATGAATTAATTAATTATTTTTCAAACAACTGCTGAGACTAAATTCAAATTTTAATTCTCAATTTTAATTCAAGGACAAATTAAAATTGGAATATCCTAAAATGATATCTTTAGCAATGCTATCTTTAGCAATGCTATTTTTAGCATTTCTATTTTTAGCATTTCTTGTTGCTATTTTCAACATTCCCTCTCAACAAGAAAGGGATTATCTGCCACCTCGATCCTGTCTCTATGGAACTCAAATTTACAGTTTGACAATGCCTTAGTCAAAATGTTTGCATCTTTCTCCTCAGTCAAAATATACTCCAACAACATGATCCTCCTCGCCACACAGTCCCTGAGACGATGATACCGAATTTTGATATGCTTGGACCTATCATGAAATACTGGATTCTCAGATAGTTTGATACAACTCTAGTTATCACAATAGATCACAGTTGGATCCATCCTCTAATCAAACAAACCAACTAGAATTTTCTGCATCTAGATGGCCTCACATGTTTCCCGACTTGTAGCCATGTATTCAGCGTTTGCCAAGTTGAGTGCAACTAACCTCTATTTCCTACTGTACCAAGAAATTGCTGCTGACCCAAGGTTGAAAATTCCTCCTCATGTGCTCTTCCGATCTGATGGACTCCCTGCCCAATCTGCATCAGTGAAGCCCGTAGCTTCACTCCCTCTACCTGTCTGTACCATAATCCATACTAAGATGTGCCTCTGAGGTATCTCAAAACATGCTTAGTTGCCTTCCAAAATAGCTTGGTAGGCCGAACCATAGCTTGACTCATCTATTTCATTGCATAGCACAAATCTAGTCGTGTGTTCACTAAGTACATCAATGAACCCACAAGCTGCCTGTACACAGTAGCTTCTATTACTTCTCCTGAAGTAGCATCCTCCTTCCTCTAGTTACCTGCTAGAGGAGTCTGCATGGGCTTGCACTTCTCCATGTAGAATATCCTAAGTATCTCATTGGCATACTTGCCCTAAGACACAAAAAACTCCCCATCCTTCTGCCACACTTCCATGCCAAGGAAGTAGTGCATGAGACCCATTTCATTCATCTAGAATTCTCTTGCAAGGTCCTCCTTGCAAGACATGATCAACTGATCATCACCTGTCAATATGAGATCATCAACATAAATAACAATGATCAATTGCTTACCTTCCACCATGTGGTATAAATTTTCATCTTCTTCACTCTTTATGAAGCCCAACCCGGTGAAGTAGTTCTTGATCCTGGTGTACCAAGCACGAGGTGCTTGCTTCCACCCGTACAAAACTCTCTTGAGTCGGCACACATGTGACTCACGATCAAAGGTCTCAAAACCTTCTGGCTGCTCTATGTACACCTCCTCCTTAATCTTGCCATTAAGGAATGAAGTCTTCACCTCCATCTCATGGATCTTCCAACCCATTTATGTTGATAGCGCCGACATTGATTTGATAGATGAGTACTGTTAGTGTCAGCCTTTGAAGCCTTCCATCAGTGATCAAATATTCTCTTACAAAGTGGTCTCAGGGTGTCAAAGTCAAATTTTTTCATTTCAGTTAGTCTTCAAGTAAAATTTGGTCACTAGGTATTAGGTGTAGGGTTGTTTGCACTCCTCCCAAAGTCTTCTAAGTATTGGTCCATGTCACCATTCAGCTTAGTGTACCATCATTCAAATATTTTTCATCATCATTTCAGGTTCCAATGGGTCATTTTACACCTTGTTCGTGCTTCAGTTGTACTTGGGTAAGCCTCATTTCCCTCTCCTTAGGTTTGAAGGGTAATTTTTTTCTTGGATGGTCAAATCATCAACAAAACTTGTATCCTGATGCTCATACACCTTCCCCTATCCTTAATATACCTTCTTAAACGCTTCCCATCACTCATATCCCTCAAATTCATCATTTTCCCACAAACCCTAGTATTTTGCTACAATTTGACAATTTTCTAGGCTAGGCCTGTGTTTTGACCTTTTGGACCCCTTCCCCTCACTCAATATTTGAAATTCCACTTTCCCCTGATTCCTAACATCCCTCCCTACTTCCTAAAATTTTCTCAAGAATTTAGAAGCCCCTCATCCCCTTCATTTCCCTTCATTTCTACAAATCCCCTGTTCCACATATCGGGATAAGTTTTCTTCAAACTTGTTTCTGAGCAGGAGAAGATGAATTTGACAAAAGTGAGATGGGTTTTTTTTCCATCATTGACCCAAGAAGAAAAACCTCTTTTTGTTTTTACATAGGCTTCATGGTTTGGGAGAAAGGTCAAAAATGTCGTTGCCTCAGGAGAGTTGTTGCACCTCTGGAGTGACCTTGGTAAAATAATTTTTTCTCCTAGATGGAATGCCCAAATGACTTGCTTGATGAGTCAACTGATAATTAGACACAAAGATATTTCCAATGAACTATCATTAGCTCAATTTGGAATTGAGGAAGACCTTCAAAAGTTGACTGCAACAGCACTTTGCATTCAGGCAGCCTCATTCTGCACATTTTGACTAATCTTGGGAGATTTGACTTTTGATAGGGAAAATAAACTCCAAATTTAAAATTCAAGATGTTATGGAAAGTAGACTTGTTAGGCTTTCCAACGAGCTATCACACGTCTAATTTTGACATCGGGAAGGTAGTCAAAACTTGCCTTGAAGTTGGCACTGCACATAGGAACAGTGGCGCTACGCATTGGGAGTTTGGCACTGAGCATAAGAGGGGCGCTGTGCATCAAGCAGTTGATGAGCCCCAAATTGGGTAACTTATTGGGCTCATTTTGCCTAATTTTCCTTGTTCAATCCTTGTTCAATCCTCCATTTTTCATAGATTATGCATTATTTTTTAGTATGTTTATGTCATTTGAATGAATAAGGGTGGTCACTCTACCTAGGAGGCTAACACGTGGTTATTTCAGGGTTTTTGGACAAATGTTGGAGCAAAACCGAGCAATCATGGGCTAGGTGACATCCAAGTTTGAGGTGAGGATTCGTAGGGGGGTTGTCTCTGACATTAAATGGCCCTTCCTCGGGATCTCCACCCTCAACTCCGAGCTCACAGGCCACCAAAACGGATCTTGAAGGCAGCCAAGCAGATTTTGGAAAAGGGATTGTCTACTAGCAGTTGGGACAACCGAGCCCCTTGAATTTAGGAGGCTTGCTAGGCCCCTTGTGATGTATAAATAAGAAGGCCTCAACCTTCGTAGGTTACTTTTGAAACCATTGCATTTTTTGCACTATAGTGCTATCACTTTCAGCTCATTTTCTTGTAGCCATTGTGGTATAACTTTCGGTTGATGACTATTTTTTGATAATGACAAGCAGTCCTATTTTGTATCAGCTCTAAGTTCTTTATAGGAGTCGTAGATCTTAGGGTTGGGCCCAACCTGAGAGCCAATGCCTCCTTTATGTACTGTTATTTTTCCTTTATGCATCGTTGTTTCTCCTTTTATGCATTTGCAAACGTATTTCTATTAGGCAGATTAAATTGTGTTGATTAACTAGGTCATTGTTTATGGTTAGAAATGCTTCTGATGTTTAGAATAGGTTGGTAGGGTATCAACAGGGAGAAATCTCCAGAAGAAGGCCAACAAGCACCTTTGGTTTCACCTCTCCCTCATAGGATCAGGGACTGGAATCAAAGTAACCTTGCTGTCGCAAACAAAAACAATATTTTTGCTTTGCCATGCAATCACTAGTGTACAGTTTTCATTTGCAGAAGTTGGTTACATGTTCAAATCTTTGAAATGTTTCATTGCATAGTTGATATATATGGTTCCCTTGCAAATAAAGCTGTTATTCATTCACTTTACTGTTAGCTAGATTAGATTAGGTTGGTATAATAGGACTTTGATTACTTGCAAGTCTTTATTGGTTCAGTTGAAAGTACACAGTGCAGAGCATCTCTACCACTTCTTCATCCACCCAAACTTCATCAGAACCATCTGTTCCATCTCCTAACTGGGTTTCTCGTCTCACGTGTGTCATCTTGCCCATGTAACCATACCTTTTTGTGCAACCATTGTTTCAGCCTTCTTTGATCCAATTCAGCCATCTACACCTTCTCCCAACTCCATCCACCAGTCCCTGGGCCACTTCAGACCCCTATCCTACCTCCATACCCATTCCTTCATCTTTCCTCACTCATCCATCCTCCAAAATCCCATTTCTAAACATCCT
>APFE030146281.1:9196-39445 GCA_000404065.3 Pinus taeda
AAAATTTAAAAATAAAAACTAAAATGAACTCCAAAGAACCCGATTTTGGGGTTCCAAGTACCCATCATCAGGGCTCTTTGTACCTGTCAAGACAAAAGAACCCAATTTTTTTTAATGGAGAACCCGGTTCTTCATAGAAGAACCCGGTTCTTATGGGTTCTTCTCAGAAGCACCCGTACAAGAATCCGGTACTTGGGTTCGAGAACCTGGGATGGGTTCGGGAACCCCACCCCCAGGTTCGGGAACCCGTGCAACATAGGTTTGGATTGAATACCCTCTCGATGGAGGTTATTTCGAGCAATGGCACTTAGAAATCATATATTTTCAAATCACTAAATTGGAAATTAAAAGATATATTTGACTCGGCAAATCTCAAGTCTCAAATTTAACACCATGCATATTAGGCATCAGTGTCTTGTACTTGGGCGAATTACAATCAAACCTGTATGATTTGAATGATATCTTATTAATCAACTGGGTGTGATTATGCATCAAATTACAGGAGGTGGTGCAAGAGATTAAATGGATGAAAAGTTGGGTTTTCATTTACCATATTGGGTGAATTTGGTTCTATCTCATCCTAACATTAAGACTACATACTCACCACCAGGTGCTTCAAAGCCTTGGGACAACTTATAATAAATTTTATGGCCAATGGCACTTTCTTGGTTGTGCTTGCATGACCAATAAAATGTAGAAAAATTATTTCCGTGACTAAATTTCTTTTCAAGTATTTTCTTTATTAAGATGTCCAGTCATCCAACAACCCTTCTATTCTCAAGGCTTTCATTGTTTTGTTCTTTAATATTTTCCCATGTATAATTTCAAAATCTATCAGAAGAAATGCAGAACAGGGCACTGAACATACATTTTCAGAAGCTCCAACTAATAGTTGCCTTATGTTTTAAAACAAGAACTGTCCCAGAGTTTGATCCCTGCATTTGATACCATTGAATTTCACTTCATCATATACTCATACTATTTGTAGCAATATAACTTGTGCAATTTCTGAATAGCATGCCTTATTGAGGCAAAGCAATCCCCATGGACCAAACAAAAGTGTAGACTTATCTGACCACTGTGTTATACTTCTTTCCTACTTGGTTGATAGGTAATCATTTGAGACGAAATAATGATATTTTGTCTTTAGTTTGTATAATTGGAAATCTAATAACGCTTGTTCTTCTTATTACCAAACACGGTTGTGATTTCTGGTGTAGGCAAAAACTAAGAACCTACGAATAATCATGCTAATTATATGTGGTATTATGAACTAATAAAAGTTTGTCTTATAAGGAAGTGAGGCTGTTATTCTTTTCCTTTAAATTAGATTTTGCGAGTCATATTAGTTGGGAATTAGTCTTTGGATCGAACAAAGTGTGCTAGCTTGGAAGAAGTTAGTTAAAAGTAAAAACCTATAAAATTATTTCTTGAACTATATTGAGGTCACATGGTAAACCAAAGTAAATTGAAAATGGTGTTAAAGTTACTTGACCAAGTGTTCATATATAACATAACTCAGGTATTCATTGCAAATTGGCATCTTAATTTTATGTAATTTTATGTTAACATGCACTAACATTAACATACCTGAATTATATGGTAATAATTCCTAGATAAAGCCATAATTTGTTGTAATACAGTCTAATTATACATTAATTAACCTTATAATAACCCATTCAAACCCCAATTTAATGCTAACAATCCTACAAAAAAAACCTAATTACACCGAATAACACTAAATAAGTCTTGATTAAACCCTATTAACATGCTAATAAACCATAATTGACCCAATTATACCTTAAGTGAACCATACTAACTCAAGTAAACCCTACTAAAATCCTAATTATACAATAATAGACCTTAATTATGGTCAATCAGATCACAACTTTTTATTTATTTATTATGGCATACATATCCACATGAAACACACCAAGTACTTTCGCTCATTGCAATGTTGGTACCTAGGTACATTGTATTTGTTAGAAGCCCATGGATTTTTAACATAGGACTCAAGGTCATTACAATAATATACTCGTTAAGAGCTCATGTCACTTGCGAGAATTGAATTTGGGCGGGGAGGATAACAATTAATTCTTCCCACCACTCGAGCTAGATCTAATTGACTAATTAAATCAAATATATCTTAGTTATATGTTAATAAACCTTAATAAAACCACGCAGATCATAATTATATGTTAAACATGAATAACATTATTTAAACCCTAATCATATGTTAATAAACCACCATCAAAAGAAAGAGCTAGAACGTGAGATGTAATAAAGTGTTATGACTTTAGTGAGATAGTCTGTGCAGTTAAGCTAATGCATCCCTCTCAAATGGATTGGACAAACCACTCAAATGATGGAGATAGAGAAGGATGAAGTTGGTTTATTGTTTATTATGAAGGCAAGCTACAAAGGGGGTTTTATCAAGCGATTTATGAGGTACCCCTCTAACTCCTGACAGAGGAAGGTGAATAAATCGTTTTGATATGGTGGTCAAAAGATCATAATAGATGGAATTGATGTTTTTTTTTTGCTCAAGCAAGAAACGATCCTTCTATTCAAATTAAGCAGCAGGGATGATACATAGTATACATGATGTCAACTGTTTGACATACACTCTTAGTTTGAGAACTGAGCAACATGCTCAAGAACGCGACTAAGGGCCCACAAAATGATGAAACCATCAAAGCCGAAGGGTGTTCTCAAAAGTGAAAACGAGACCCTTGAGTTAACCCGATAGTGGGAAACTTGCACATCAAAATAGAGCCCTTGATTTGCATCCGCGAAATCCAACGACTGAGAGGGATATCGGGCGGAAGAAAAGGACTAGGATTACCTGTCAGATGAGGGTGGTAATAAAAACAGTTTGAAGACACGTGTAACACGGTCAGTGGAATTGGAGGCATGTCCGAAAAAACCACTTATGGTAAAGTCGACGCCCGATAAACATGGACACTGTAGCAAAACCATTACGGTCCCTCCAGCAAAACCATCGCGGTCTTCCTAGCGCCACGTGTAACTCGTTCTGTGACAGCGGAGACATAATGGTTAAACAATCGACCCTCCAATGGCCATTCGATTCTACTGCAAAACTTTCCGATGCTGAAGAGAAGCTTTGATCACTTTTTGGTTTAATGATATATCTCCTTTGCCCCTCAGTCCCCTGCATTATCCTAAACCTGGGCTGCCTATTAAGAGAACTCATGACTTCCATCCACCTGGATGTCTACTGGATGCTTCCCCTTGGAGTGACGATAAAGATCCTTGTCTTCGCGCGCCAGAGTGCTGCAGTCCTTTCTCAGTTGTCCATTTTGAGCAAACTCCCATACACAACACTTGTTTTCTCTTGCACAAATCACCCCTTCATTGGCTAACCTGTCCGCCACTCTATTGGCATCTTTGCGAACGTGAACGAAGCTCAGAGTTCTCAGGGTTTTGAGGTGAGATTGAACTCGATGAAAAACTTGCGAGTCTCCAGTGGTTTGAAACTTTGTCTGGTGCTGTATCGGCGCTTATCCTTTTGGCCGCATTAATCATTAATTCCGAGTCTGCCTCTATGATAGTGTTATGCAAATTGTAGTCTTTCAGGATTTCTAGGCCTTGCTCCATGGCCATGAGTTCAACCATATTGTTGGTAGCCCTCCCCAAATGACTGTGGAAAATGATTTTGATAATGCCATCTGCATCTCTGATGACTCCCCCGAAACCCGCGTCCCCTGGGTTCCCTTTTGAGGCTCCATCTATGTTGAGTTTCAAGAAGCCAAGGGGAGGGGGTTGCCACAAGGCCTTGCTATTTGATCTTTGCCTTGCTTTCTTGTGGGTGTCAGAGGGGTCGTGAATCTTAAGTCCCAACTTTTCCAGGATGTGGGTGTCCTTGGACTCGACGGTTTCTCTGGAGGATGCTTCAAAAAGACATTAACTGTTTCTTTGAGCTGTTTTAGGATCTGAGCAATGATGCCTTGAGTTGAACCAAATTTATTCTTGAAGACCCTGTTGTTGCGTTCTTCCCACACATCCTATATCAAAAAACTTGGAATCAATTTCCAGGCTACATTGACTGTCTCATAGTCCGAAAAGTCTTTTATCCAATTCTTTAGAGTAACAGTGATATCATCATGCTTCCTGATTGTCTGGTCAAAGATGGAGGCAACCCAATTCCATATAGAGGAAGTGAACACACAGAGGTTAAGGATGTGATCTATGGTCTCCTCCTGCAGGCCACATAAATGACATTTTGAAGGACCTACAAAACCTCTTTTCCTAAGATTATCCTAGGTCAGACCCTTTTTATGCTGTACTAGCCATATGAAAATCTTGATCTTCATCCAGTGAGGGTTGCTCCAAAGGTTTCATCACGTCTTGTCCGGATTTGGATGATCAAATCCAGTGATTATTCTTTCTGCTTCTTTGAGGTTGAAGTTGCCCTCACTGTTTCTACCCCACCTTAGCAGGTCATTCGAGTTAGAAGTTAAAATTTGCCTTTTTTCCAGGATCTCTTCCAAGACTTCAGCCTGGGCTTTCATAGGGGTCTCTACACTGTATTCTAGTACTCTCCATATTCTCCATTTCCTTTCCTCTCTTGACTGATCCCAAAAGTCACAAACCCTTTTTAGACCTTTGTTGAGGGTGTCATCTCTGATGATATCTAGGCCTTCCTTGTTGCGATTTTGTTCATGTTGCCAGTTGTCCTCCCAGAACCAGGCTAGCTTCCCATTTCTTATCTCCCAGAAACTATGATTTTGTACTAAGGCTCTGTTTTCCCAAGCCTTGTTCCAAATGTGAGAACCCCTAATGTGTCCTGACATCCAAATATGGTCCTGCTCCTGCCAATTCATTGCATACTTTTGTTTCCATAGCTTGGTCCATGGGCTGTTGTTTCCTTTAGCCATCTCCACCAAAGTTTTGCTCCCAAAACTTTACTCAGGGTGACCGAGTCGTGGAGACCTAAACCACCGTGGGTTTTGGGTTTGCAAAGTTTCTCCCATGCGACTAGGGCCCATTTCTTTTTCTCTTCTCCTTTACCCCAAAGAAAGTTCCTTTGAATATCCCTGATTTGTTGTGAAACTCCTTTTGGTGCAAGAAGCGCTGAAAACATATAAATTGGAATGGTCTGAAGAACAACCTTTGTTAGTATTAATCTTCCTGCTAAATTCAAAGATCTGCTAGTCCAGATGTTGACTTTGTCCTTCAGTTTATTCGTAATTGACTCCCATACTTCCTTCTTTAGAGGTTTGTCAGTGAGAGGCATTCCCAGATGTTTAGATGGAAGATTCTCTCTTTGAAATCCCAGAATTCTGGAGAGATGTCTTTTTATGGAAATGTCCGTATTGAAAAAGAAAACTTTTGATTTTGTGAGGCTTACCTCCGTGCCGACGGCCAAGGCAAAGTCATGCAGGATTTGTTTGAACGCTTTGGCCTCCTTGATTGTGGGTGTGCCCTGTAGCATAGTATCATCCACAAATTGTTGGCGAGTTAAAGTGTCGCCATTCTAAGTGAGTTTTAGCCCCTTGATTCTTCCTTCTTCCTTGGCTGAGTTTATCATTCTTCCCAAACCTTCCATCATGAGAATGAAGAGGAAAGGGGAAAGAAGATCCCCTTGCCTAAGGCTCCGTGAAGCCCTGAAGGTTCTAGATGGGGAGCCATTGAGAAGGACGGGGAAACTTGCCATAGTAACCAGGGCCAAAACCCACTTTATCCAGTTGTAGTCAAAGCCAAAAGCTTTAAGAATTTCCTTTATGTAATACCAACTTAGCTTGTCATATGCTTTTGCTATGTCTAGCTGTATTATCATCCCAGCTTGCTTTTTGGTCTTGAGGGAGTGCACCACTTCGTGTGCTTGGATGATATTGTTGAGAATTTGTCTACCTTCCACATATCCTATTTGCTCCTTAGACACAAGCGATGGAAGTAGAGGTTTGAGTCTGTTAGCAACAACGTTGGAAATGATCTTATACACCACATTGCATAAAGCTATTGGTCTAAATATTTTAGGTGTCATGGCTTTTTCCTGTTTAGGGATTAATGCTATGAAAGATTTATTAATCACTCTAAGAACTGCTCTGGATTTTCTTGAGTCCTCCACCACAACTAGAGTGTCACATTTGACTATTTCCCAACATGTTTTGAAGAATTCAACATTGAATCCATCCGGGCTTAGAGCTTTCCCATTGTGCATCTCTTTGATGACTTCATTGACCTCTTCTTCTGTTACTGGCCTGTTGAGATTATGGTTGCCTTCCCTGGTCACCAATTTTGGAATTTTCTTTGTGAATCTTTTGATGAACTGAGATCTGCCTGCAATGTTTTCCTCAGCTATGTTTTGGAAATGTTGCACCAGAGACGATTCCATTTCCTTGTGAGTATTTAACTCTTTCCCTTGTGGATCTAAGAGTTTAGTGATCCTGTTATGAGCCCTGTGTTTCATGGTGGATTTGTGAAAGAATATGGTATTTCTCTCCCCTTCCTCTATCCAATTTATTCTAGATTTTTGTCTCCAGAAGGTTTCTTCCTGCTGGCATCTATAGTCCCATTCTTGTTGTAGAAATTCCCCCTGTTCTTTCCTTTCCTCTGTGAATCCTTCCTTGATGAGAATTTGATTAATTTCTTGTAATTTTCTTTCTACCTTTCTTTTGGCTTCAAAAATGTTGCCAAACTCATTTCTGTTCCATTCTTTGAGCCTTTGCTTGATATGTTTGAGTCTCTGATGCATGAGGAACATTTTTGTGCCCTGGGTGGGCAAGTCTTCCATCCACCAATTTCTAATATTAGAAATGAAGTTGGGGTGGGTGAGCCATGCATTTTTGAACCTGAAAGGTCTATATCTTGGGGTTCCAATGAAATAATCTTCCAACTGGACCAACCAATGATTCGAGCCTCTAAAAGGAAGGATCCAAGATGTCAAAGAGTGTCCAGAAAGAAGGAGATCCTCCAAGATTATGGATCTGTCTAATGTCGAGGAAACTTGGGCGGTTCCCCTTCTCCTGTTGTTCCAAGTGAAGGTGCCATTTGTTGTTTCCATGCTCACCATCTCATATTGTCTATGAAGTTCTGGAAAGCCAGTGAGTCGTATCCTAACATTTTGCTTCCCCTTTTTTTCTCAGAGAGGGATTTGATCATATTGAAGTCCCCTCCCATGATCCAGGGGATAATAGGGTGTGTCTCTCTTAGCTCCTCCAGAGAGGTGAGGAGATTTAGTTTCTCTTCTAGCATTTGAGGACCATATACGTTTGTGATCAAGTAGCATTCTTTGTCTCCCAAAGGTTGTATTACCATTGAAAGGTGATTTCTAGTAGCTTCTGCATCTATGATCTCAAATTTTTGCAGATTCCAGAGGGTAATAATTCCCCACATTGTGTTAATTGCTTTGACCTCAAGGAACTCGTAATTGTAGAGCCATTTGTTGTGTAATTCTCTGATCTTATCTATTGAGCATTTTGTTTCTTGAATAAACACCATGTCTGGTTTTTCTTCTTTTATTCCATTACTGAGATTTCTTTGTTTTCTCTTGCTTCCCAGCCCCCTAATGTTCCAGGATGTGAGCTTCATTATTATGTGTTTGTGAAGGAGTCACTGGTAAGATCTTTCATCTTACCGGAATTAATTATGATTTTCCCACATTCTGACAGGAGTTCATTTTGTTTCCTCCTTCCTCTTTTCTTGCCTGGGTTTTTGGCGGAGAATTCAAATGTAATATCCATTTGTCTGACCCTTTTATTTTCCTGGCTATTATGGTTTCTTTTGACCCCTGCAGCCTTTGTTTAGGACCTTTGGAGGAATAGCTGTTGTACTCTATCAAACTCCTCTTGTGGTAGAGAGTCTATCCCTTTGTTGGTTCCTTATTCTAAGAAGTGTTCTAGTTCCAGGTTCTCCCTTTCCAGAATCTCTTGTAGGTCTTGGTCCTCCATGCCTCCTTCACTCGGGGTCATTTCCTGGTCCCTTCCCAGTCCTATGGTGCTTAGTGGATTCTCCTTTAGCTTATTATCTAGCCGTGTGATGTCCATGCTGTCCTCTTTATCTTTTTCTAATGGAGTTTCCTCCATATCCTTACTCTATCCGTTTTCTTCCCCCTCTTCTTCTAAAATCTCAAAACTGTTGTGATTTGGTATCTTGTTCTCACTGGGTTTCTTTTGGTGCTTTTCCCCCTCCTTTCCCTCTGCCTGCCACTTTGGTGTATCCTTCAGGATCTCTTTCGATGCTACCTTTCAGTTTGTCCTCTCTTTTGATGAGTGGGCATTCTCTAAAGAGGTTCCCATGTTCATGAAATTTGCGGCATCTGAAGGGGATGTGTTCATAGTCAACCGCCTGAACCCATTCCTCATCATAAACTTCTAGGATGACTTCGTCCAGGAGTGCTCCTGATAAGTCCATTTCTACACAGATGCGGGCAAAGGAGGTATATTTGCCTAGCAGAGTTGCCTTTGATATCTTTATAAAATGTCATAGTTTATTGCCTATAGATTTTAAGGATTCCGAAAGCCAATAACCTAAAGGTAAGGAATATAATCTAATCCATATCGGGACCGAAGTGAACATTTCTCGCTTCGGCACAAAGTTCATCATCCAAGATCGCATGTAGAGCCCTGCGGCAGCATAGAAGTATGGTCATCCCTTGAAAATTCTGTCTTTATCCTCCAGGTTCGAGAATACCACTGTAAAAAAGCCCTTAGACCCTAGATGTATGGTAAGTTCCCCTTTTGGTTTCCAGGTTTTTTTATCCATGTGTATAGTGCTTTCTCCGTGGGCCAAATGCCCATAAACTTGCATATGACTGCATAGGTTGCCATGTGATCTCTATGCTCCTGCGGAGCCGGATCATTCAGGACCACTCGTGGTTTAATATTGGACTTGGGTTTGCAGGGTCCCATTGTAGCTCTACCCTCTATCCCCTGACCACTGTTACCCGCTTTCGAGTCCTGTTGAGCCTCCTCGTGGGTCCCTTTCTCATTTTGGGGTTTGCTGCCCTCCATTTTTTGGGTTCCTGTAGTTTTTGTCTCATTCTTCAATGGATTTTGGGGCTTGTCCCTGCTCTTCCCTTTGCCTCTATTTGAAACTGCGTTACTGTAGGAGGGAATGTAGCTCCCTCCTCCTTGCCCCTTCATAGTTACCAGCTTGCTTGCTTGCTTCCTTCTGTCGTCCCTGTTTCCCTAACTTCCCCCTTCCCAGATCTGGAATTGATGTTTCAAATGTAAAGGAAGCATTGAAATATTTGTAGCCATCACTTTTCACTAAGATTCATACTTTCCCATATGCTTATGATGTTGTATTAGATAGAGATTATGTTGAAGGGCTCCACAATATTGGAGATCTCTTTGAAGAGCAAACATCATGGGAAGATATTGGAACCCCAACAACCTATGATTTGAATTTTTTTTAGTTTTCACTATTGTATTGAGGAAAGAAGAGGGAAATTCATTATATTGGGGCAACAAGGTCAAGTAGACGTTGGTTCTTTTGTATTTGGAGATTTTTTTGTATCATAATTGATCTTAACAATCAATCTAATTTCCCTTTGGGTGCACCTTTCACTTAGTGGGTTCAACATATATGAGAGGTGTCCAAAAGTGTGTAGGGGATGGTACACTTTCATTTAGTATGGAAGCATCCTTTACCTCTCTACAAAACAACATTTAAATCACATATCACAAGAAGTGGCGTCTGTAAAAATGTTTAAGAGGGGCCCTCCCTCAGATTCAATGTGTTCGAAGATGCTCCGCTGAGTTTAAGGGATTCCCTTCTCTTTGATAGCTCCTTTGTCAACCCCTTAAAGATAATATTATTAGATACATTATATTTAGGCAAAGGTAGGAAGCTTAAGTTTCTTCCTCTAGACATTTCCCCTCCTAGTTCTTACACATGAGGTCTTACTTAGTGGAGGAAGTAAAGTTAGGAAGTTGTTGGTCTCCCTCATATGGGAGGCCTTTAAGAAACTATTGAGTTGATTGGTTAATTGAGAAATTTTCAATTATGTGAACCTCCAAGTGGGGCTTATGGATTTTGAGTTATTTGACATTTGACCTTGTCTACATATGTATTAAGACTAGTTTTCTATCTCCAAATTGAAGGTAAGCTGATTGAACTTTTAAACTTCATAGTTAAATTGGTTGGGAAAAAGACCTTTGTCTCTGGGTGCTCCATTGGTGCTTTGTTTAAAGGAGTCCATCATAGACAATGGGTTATATATAATCCTAGTTGTAAATATCTTGTTGAAGAATATATGAACCAACATGGTTTTCTTTTTAATACTATTTATAGGGAAAATAACATTAATAAACCATAGTTAATTCAATAAATCCTAATCACATGGTAAGAAGTCTTAGTTAATCCTTAATTATATTATAATTAGCCCCAAGTAACCCATATAAACCTTTACAATATATGTTTAAATCTTAAGTAATACAAATAAACCCTACTTGACCCAAATAAATCTTGATTACAAGCTAATAAACCAAATTAATTGCAGGTTAACAAACCTTAATTTAACTTTCATTATATGCCAATATATCTTATAATCAAAATAAATTATAATTGTACTCTAATTATATGCTAATAAACATAAATATCATAAATAAACCCTATATAAGCTTAATTTATATTCTAGTAAACTTGAATTAACCGAAATAAACCTTAATGATATGTTGAGGAACCTTGAATAACTCAAATAAGCCCTACTTAAACCTTTATTTTACCTTGAGCATATTGGTGTTACAATGAAGTGCGATTGTGATTACAACAACTATCTCAGTGATATAAATTAAATAACTCAAATAAGCCCAAATTAAACCTAATATCTTGAGGATATTGGTGTTATAATGAAGTGTGATCATGATTACAACTACCTCAACCATATAAATTAAATAGCTGATATATTGGGAAACGCAGAAACATTTACTTCATGATACATCTTATATTGCCAAGATTAAAAATATTCATAAAAAATAACTAAATTATAACTTTAGTTTAAATAATAATAATAATATTAATTATTAAAAATAATTAATATATGAGTTATATACATGTACATTTAAAAAAGTTTAGTGTAACTAATAGATGAAATGACATTTTTAAGGGTATTTTTCTTTGTTAATTTTAACGAAAATTTGGTAGAGATTTTTAAAATTTTGAGTTCAAGTTGTTTAATCTATAGGTGCCCTAGGGGTTTTTCAGGATGCCGAATCTATTTATGCATTCAAAAATATAGTTTAAACAACAAAAAATCATAATCTTGCTTGAAATTGTATCGTTGGATTTTGGTGAAAAATGCCATTTTGTCTATAAGTTAGACTATGCATTTAGAAAAACATGTAATAAGATTCATTACTATGGAGATTTATTCCCACTTTGCCATGGAGATTCGTAACTTGTAAATAGGCCTTGTTAGAATACCGTGGGCCAATGCTATGACTTGTTAATATCACATGCCCAAAAAACCATAACTCTATTAATAATTGATAGTTATAATTAATATCGGATATCACCTTAAAGCTTCCTGCTATACTAGAGCGGATTGGAAATGGATCTCTGACCGTTACTTCAAAAGGATGTCAGGCTGGGAAAATAAGTGTTTGTCTATGACAGGAAGAGCGGTTATAAGGAGAGCTTCAGCGTAAATCACATAAGAAAGATTTTTGCCGACGCGTTTCGAACCAACCAATGTGGTTCATCGTCAGGACAAGTTGAAAATACAGATCCAATTCAGCTTGTTAAATAGTCTAAGCAGAGACTCCAACGGCTAAAACAATCTAACGACTACTTTACCGCTCAAGAACCCCAGTCAAACCTTCTTTAATTAATTTAATATTAAAATACTATTAAATTCAGAGCAAGGTTAACCCGGTGAATAATACAAAGGTTAATCTGCCAAAAAATAATTTATTTAATTTCGAATATTACTCCATTATATGTAAAAATATATATATAAATATAAATATAAATAGGAAGAGCGGTTTTAGCACAATCTGTGCTAGCACAATTGACTGTGTATTGGGCCCACCTGTTTTATATTCCGGCAAGTATTATAACTTTGTTGAATAGAATGACAACAAATTTCATCTGGAGTGGATGCAAAGATAAAAGAAAATTTCATCTGACAAAACTTTCAAATATTACTCTTCCAAAGGATCTAGGACGCTGGGGGATCATGGATCTTCACAAATTTGGGATGGCCTTGTTATGTAAATCTCTATGGAGGAGTATTTTCGGGGATGGATTATGGAGAAGATCCATAAGAAGAAAGTACATGGGTAATAAGGACTTCTCTTTCTGGTACGAGAAAGGCACCATAGGATCCCCACATGGCTCTTCCATCTGGCAGAGCTTTCGAAAATCGAGTATTTTTTACTTAAAAACCTCTCTTGGATCTTACAGAATGGAAAAAATGTATACATTGATTTTGATCCCATTTTTGGAGTAGGGAAAGAACTCATTATACCACCCCAAATCAAAAATGCCTTCCATCGTTCGGGGATTTTTGTCTGGAGTCAAGTCATTGCAGGCTGGCAGGGACCTTCTCCCATTTAGAAAGAAGCCCAAGGGTTGGGCCTACAAGGAATTTTGGCTCTCCAATGGAACAAGGCTTTGATGATCATGAGGAATATCGGTTTTTGCTGCACCGAAACATGTGACTTTCTCACTTGGAAGGGAAAAAGGGGAAAGATAACGTAAGTGTTGAGGAAATCTATTTATCCTAAAAAAGAAGCCAACTTTCTCTCTCAAATTGTCTATTCCCTTATCCGTTATGGAAAACAGGTGTCCCCAACAAAATTATTATAATCTTCTGGCTTGTCTACCATAACAAAAACCTCACATGGGAAAATCTGCAAAAGAGACAATGGATAGGACTGGGTTTATGCTCAATCTGTAAAGTTGATGGGGAAAATAACTATCATATGTTCCTTAACTGCAGCATCGCCCTTTAGGTATGGAGGAACCTATCGTCTTATTTCGGTTTCAGTGTTATATTACATTCTTCTCTTAAAGAGTCACCTGAATGGTGGAGTGCACAGAAAGCATCATGGAGATCCATTCCACAAATTGTTTTTTGGACAATCTGGAAGTGGAGAAACAAGTATCTGTTTCAAAACATACAGGAAGATTTTCAGTTAGTTTTCTACAAGATCATCTCTCTCTATAACTCTGTTTCTCCTCAGATCATACAATATAAAAAAAATCAAGAAACATAAAATTTCTCAATTGAACTTCCCTAGGGCTTTTTTCGAGGGGGCAACGCAAAATGGGATATGTGCCTACGGTATTTTCATTTCTATGAATGAACATCAAAATTTCTCCATTCACTGGAATGGTGGAAAAGGCACAAATAACAAAGCAGAAGCAATGGCACTTTCGGGTCTCCTATATCTTAGTACCTTCATAAACATTCCGACTATTCATATCTATGGATATTATAAAATCATAATTGATCATGTCATTGGTAAACTTTCCATAAAAAATCAGATGCTAACAGGATGGATGAACAAAATCGATTTTTTTTGGAAAGGGAAAAAAGATTTTCTATTCAACACGTGGACAAATCACAAAATGCTCATGTAAACAATTTGTCAAAGAAAGAGATACTAATTCAACCGAGCAAATGGAAAATGGACATTCTTCTGCGTGATATCACTTACCAGATTGAGGATTTTTCCCTCCCTGGAACATAATCTGTATTCCGTTTCTTTCTCTCCCTGTTTTTTGCTTCTCCTTTTTGTTTCTGGCCACTGGATCCCTCACTTTGACCTCTGCAAAGCATTGTTTTTCATCTTTTACAGGTGATGTTCCTATATCAACAAGGATTTATCTCACTCTGGCCTAACTTTTGGTCTATATACTGATTTCATACATATTTCAAATTTTTTGTCACATATCTCTATTTTTCCCTCCTTGTACTGCTTTTAGGAGGTAATGTTTTATGATGACTGTTTATAGACTTTCTAAGTCTATGTTTTTGTTTCTGGTTTCTGCCAAACTAGATGTAATATTGCAACTCATCTGATATTAATACAAAATCTTGCTTTTTTCGTATTGGAAAAAAATGATTTGATAAAATATAAACACACATCATATGTTTTAGATAATGATAATAAACTATAACTAATGCTTCATACCTTCAGAATTAGTAATGACAATGATAGAAAGTTATCATATATTTACAAGTATAGCTAAATTAAAATTGTTGCAAGTTATAGCAATTGCAATTTTTTTTTTTTATACAAAATTTTAACAATTAAGATTTTTTTTCATAATTTTAAAATGTAATTTAACAAACTTAAGTTTTTGTAAAATTTATTTATTTTTGCAAATTTTGTTATTTTAACATGATTTTGGTAAAGATATAAGATCTAGATGATAAATATATAAGATCTAGATGGTATGATGCAAAATATTTAGTATTGTTGTGCTAATAAAACTTCCATTATTTTTCTTGTGCCTTTTACAATTCCCATTGAATAAAAAGTTTAAAGGATATATTTTTCTCATGCTTTTTATAATTCTCAGGGAACAATAATGGTTTAAAGGATATATTTTGCTCATGCTTCTCCAATTTCCATTGAAAAATAGATTAAAGAATAAGTCCATGCATATGGAACCCCATAGAGTAAAATTTTAATTTGATAGGGGAACTAGAGGAAATCCATGACATCTCAATGGAGTGATTCATGGTAAAGAAGATAAATACATATTTTTTTCGGCTATAAATAACAGAATCGAAGTGAATGCTCCCATGGAAAGCATAAAATTATGTATTAAATTTGACTTTTAGAGCAAGAGTTGGAGATTCTAAGCATTTCATTGATCTATTCCATAATAAGAGTAAGGAATGTTTGTGGTGCCGATAAGATAAAAATGAATGGCTTAAACATGGTACAAGAGATAATAATATGATTTTCATGCACACTAAAAGAGAAGGAAACAAAATTGTCCACTAGTTAGCCAATGTAACAGTTGATAAGAAAGGTGAATCCGTAATAATTGATGTCAATGAAGATTCTAGGAACAACAAGGGATGAAGGTTTTCTCTAGCCTGTATGCTAATATTTGTATTAATAATTCAAAGGTAGTCTCCAATTTCTACCTGTCTAATCACCTCCCACCTTATCATTCTCAATATTAAAATATTCATGGTGTATTCAATTTCCAATCTCTCGAACATCTAAAAAATTTATTTAAAAGACAATACCATTTTCCTTTTAGGACCTGTTGTAGCAGCTACAACCACCCTCCAAATTTTTTCCATGCTTCGTTTTGGAGATTCTCTCCTAAATCACAAAAAATCATTTCGCACTGACCCAAGTACTTGTGCTTTGATGGAGATTTATATTTCGCATTATGGGTTGTGTTTTCTTACTATCTTCACTGTCTCATCCACAAGCCGATCTCTTGACTTGGTTTCAACCCAATTCCAGGTTTACCTTAATGAACTGCGCAATCCTTGAGGGCAACCAACCTTGCTCTCGGGAATTGCGCAATCCAAGCTAACAATGATCCATCAACTCCAGAATTGTGTAGAGCTAGATGACAACTTGTCTTCAGTTGGGAAACTGCGCAGAGCATGAGAGGCAGGCAAGAGCCACTCAACCCAGAAATTGCGCAGAAGATTCTCCCTTAGAAGTTGCTCAGTGCATGAGCTAGTGAGTTGCCCAGTCCTTCCCAGAACTGCGCAATCTCTTCGCGAAATGCATGGCAAATTTTCTCGAAAAGCAAAAAAAGCAAAAAGTGAAAAAGCATCCCTAAAAATAGGGATCTATTTTTAGCAGCTCGAAGGAGACGCTCGAGTTATTTTGGAAACTGTCGCTAAGTGTCGCTTTTTCCTCGATTTTTGGCCTTTGCGTCATAACCCTAAATCAATCAAATCTATTTAATGGACACTGTTAGAGCTCATTTGCACATTTGATATTGGAGCTTTGGTATTCCCAAGGAGATCAAGGAACCTATGATGCGATCGTCGTTGCTTTTCCACGTAAGTCTTACTTTTCTAGTCTTTTGCTGTTTTTTCTGTTGCTTTTGTTTGTTTAGATTGTGAGAGTGCTATTTCACTCGTTTTGTTGAACAACCGCTAACATTTTAACTTGTTGTATCTTGTAGAAGTGTTTTTTTAAGTTTTGCATTGCCTTTCCCAGGTGTTGCATCCATCACCCACTAACATCCATCACCCACTAACGGTCATCGTTGCGATGACTCTCTCCACATGCTTCGTTTTCCTTCAGTTTGATTGATTCCTGCACTTGTTTCACTTGCATGCATTATCATTCACTTAGATTTGCACCCAACATCATTCAATCCTTTAGATCTGTTCGATTTCTCACTTCCCTTGGGTAGATCTGGGCTTCCTTGGCCCAGATCTCATTTTCCCAAGCACGTGTTGCGCATTCCTGGAGCTCAAGGCCTCAGCCTTGGCTTCTGGAATTACGCAGAGGTTTCCCAAGCCTGGCTCCAACTACGCACTACGCAGTTCTAGGAGCCAGCCCCGAGCCTTGGCCACTGAGACTGCACAATGCACAATCTCTCCTGACATGTGCCCAGACTGAACTATGTCCACGAATTTACTTGATGCAATCTATGCCCAACATTAGTTTCCTGGCATGGGTTGGACATGGAAACCAAAAGAGATTTCCGTCAATATTTCTTGCAAGTTTCTTTTTGACTACAACTACTGAGGAGTTATGGCAAGAAAAACTGACCATTTCATCATCTTTGTGTACAAGTCGATCTTTGAGAAGGATCCACCTTGCATGTCCCAAGAAGCGATGGAGGAAATACTTAACATTGCAGATTGGTATGCCTCACTCGGTGGCACCTTCATCAGGATGTTTGGTGGAGAGAATCCTCCACATGTTCTACCAAAGTATGCCACAGACAAGTTGGTCATGCAAGAGGTCTCATATCACATATCCACAGGGTTATCAATAGGGTTGCATAGGAGGAAGAAGGCATGATGGCCCGCTCTTCCTTTGTGGATTGGATTGTACAAGATTTAGAGCTTGAAGGATGCAGATGCCGAAGCTAAGGAGATAGTGAAGTTCAAGTTTGGCACCAAAGACTATAATCTATATGATCCCCATGGTATTTTCAAGAACCATTGTGCGAAGGTGTACTATCCATGGGTCCATGAGACATTTCATTGGGCAGAGGAGGACCCTTGGAGGTATTGTTACAACTAATCCAAGCTCAATGAACCCGTCAGTATTGCCACAACATGGAAAGTTTCTATGCAGGTTGCAACAACATAGGAAGAAGCAACAACAAAAACAATAAGCAGTAAACTGGTGCAAGATAAGGGTAAGAGGAATATTGTCGAGAACCCAAATGCTGAGAAAAGCTACAAGTTCAAAGAAGATCCTATCACTGAGAAATCATCTTTGGCAGTGGAGGCAAAGAGGCAACAACGAATAAAGAGGGCAGAGCAAAGGAAGAAAGAAAAGAAAAGGCTAGAGGAAGAAGAACGAAAGTTGCAAGAAATGAAGAAGTTGAAGGAAGAGTAGGAGCTAAGAAGGAGAGAAAGGGAAGAGAAGCAAAAACAGGAAGAAGAAGAAAGGCAGGGTGTGATGACAGAACAAACAATGCCCATACAAGTTGAATATTCAGAAGAGCCAACAGCTGAAGAAGAGGGTGAACAAATGTAGGGTCGGGAGCTTGCTCAGTAGATTGAGCAATTGATTGAAGTGACATACATGGAGTTGGGGCAGAAGCCACAGGACCAAGATACTGACCTCATGCCGAGAGCACCCGAGGTCACCTCTCAGTCTCCACCACCTCTAGCGCTAGAACCAATCCAGAGCAAGCAAGGAGAGGTTGTTCTCCTTGATGATGATATGGTGATGGATGTGTACAATATATCATTCGACGAGTTGCAGAAGAAGATTGTACAATCTATCCTTGAGATGTTGATGGATGTGTACAATCTATCACGCATCACTTGCATTCATGAAGGAAAGGGTGATAGCGTTAGATGTCAAAAAGCATCTAGTTTCCATGGCCAATGCCACTTTGGCTTATGCAGGAGCCACGAGATCAAATGTAAATTTCCTGTTAGCAGAGAGAATAGATGGCAAAGAACTTGCAAGTAGTTAGGCAAGAGGTAGAACAATCCAGAGAGCAGAGTGCAGGTTCCGTAATGGCAGAAATGAGGAAAGCGATACTTGCTGAAGTATTAAGAATTGAGGCTACCATGTGGAAGCTTTACGACAGATTTGTGACTGTGCATAAGGCATTTGTCCATATGCATGGCTTTCAGCAGCGTAGCAAAATATTTGTCCAAAATATCACGGATATACACGCTGCCATCACCCATGTGCAAGAGTGGACAATGCGGTACAAAGGGGCCCCACTTTAGTTGCCCAAGATGATGAAGCTATAGGAAAAGATAGACAAAGCAAAGGTCCGGTTGTTGATCCCTAACTATGAGTAGCTCTCCCCATTCGTTAGCAGCATACATGTGTCATATGCATGGTTGCACAGGAGTTTAGATGTCATGGTGAGAACACACACGATACCATCAATCGGTTCCCTCACCGAAGCTAAGCACAAGAACCAAGTTCGGTTAGAGATCGACCAGTACATGGAGCAACTAAGGTGAGAGGCCACCAGTAATGACTTGGAGTTGAGCGCACGAAACATGCAGAAGTGCATTGGTGGTCTTGTCATGGTCAACACCATGTGCACATGCTTCAGGATGAGTTGGAAAAAGGTTCCAAGACCATATACCCAAAGGCTATGGAGGCAAGAGTCTTCTATCAGAAAGACACCATCAAGCAGTTTGGGGTCATCATTGCAGAATACCAAGGTTGGCATCAATATGTAACTGAAAAACATCAAGTGGAGGTTTCCGAGCTGGTCTTTACCCAAAATTCGGAGTCATAGTGTTTGTCTTGTTAGGTTGTCTCTAGCCTATTTTGGCTCACATGTGTACATGTGGAAAATGTATATTATTCGTAAATATGTTGTAAGTGAAATTCCAAGTGTCACTAGTGGAATGTGAATAGTCACTATGTAATGTAATGAGTTATTTGTAAAGAAGTTGAAGAGTCACGAGGGTAGTCAAAGAGTCACAAAGGGGAATGTCAAGGGTCACCCCACCCTTTTTTATAAATAAAACCTCATAAATCTTAGAATGGGCTTTTGGGAGCCAAGATTTTGGCTAGGCTTAGGATTAGAGAAGGTTTGGGAGTACTGTGACGAGCCTTGTCTTCTCCACAACGTAGAGCAAGTATAATTCTTTGGAGGAGCAGGTGTTCTTGACTGTAATGTTCCACTATTGGGGCTAGTGGCTGTTAATGGTGTATGTATGGATGGAACTTTCAATTATAATAATAATAACTCAGCGAATACACTTTCATGCATATGTTGTTATTGTAGTTGGACTATTCTGGTTGCTTTAGCAATGTATGTTGTTTGACCTACTTATTTGCTTATGAACTAATTTGTATGCAATTGTATGAATCTTGTTGAATGTGTGTTGTTCGATTAACCGTTACTTTGGTTTTTTGACTATTCTGCATTTCAGCATGTGATGTCACTCCGCTCATGTGTTCCTTTCAAGCTGTGTACTACTACATGCTTCTAAGGGGCACACTCCCTTTTCCCCTCCATGTGTTAGAACCCCCATGCATCTCACTTGACTCACTGTAAGGTCACACACTTGCTTCCGAACCAAAGTCATGATACTTATCTCTGCATGATACCGTAGTCAAGGCACTACATTACCACCCATTGCTGGGACTCTCACTCCAAATGGTATTAGGTCAAGTTATGATTTCTTACTAGGGGGATCCCCTGAATGTTGGTGGGTCCAACACGTCAACATTTCTGGTGCTAGAAGGAGGGCTAGATGACAAGATGAGCCCTTGAAGTATATTTTGAATTTCTGCACATCATTCATGACTTATATCACAATCAGAACCTGGACATGTTTTTTTCATGCTACTAATTTTGATGTGTTGGTGGATGTTATAGATGACTTGTCACAACTCAAATTTGATGCCGAAAGTGGAACATAACTGTTAATTCACGCAGTTTCCTTTCTATGTTTCTACGATAGGAATGAGGTCCCCTTAGATGACATTGCCTGTGGGTTGTTCGCTTTCACGTTCGAAGGGTGCGCCAAGAAATGGTTTCACACTTTTCTTGCAACTTATATACACTCTTTCGAGCACATGATCAAAGAATTAGGACGTGGTTTTTTCTTTTATGACCGTAAATCGCTTCATCACAAAATTTTAAAATTGCGAAAAGCGCTTGACAAATTAATTGCGCACTTTAATGATCGTTTCGTCATCACTGTTTTGAATTTCCAGAAGATGAAGTTGACTAGAAATTTCAGAATGAAATATTTTAGTATCTTGTTCACATCTCTCAGAATCCACATGAGTTAGAATCTTTCGAACCCCTCCTAACATACCTCGCTGTTAGAGCTTAGAAAAATGAGATAAACAAGGTCGCTGTCCCAAGTGACCCTTCATCCCCTTCTCATCAAACAACTCTAGCTCTTGAAGACGAGTTGGGAGAAGTTATGAACCTACTTGTTTAACTGTCACCATCTCCTCCTACCCTACCTGCTATGGATTTCTGTGCAGATTTGGACTGCAAGCTTGTTGGTTGTCACGTGGTCTCATCCTCTCAGCCTCCATCCACTGGTTCCTTTGATCCTCCGTATTTTGGTATGTTGTGTTCATCCATTCCGAACTTCACGTGTGATGTTCACGAGGATCAAGTTATGGACGAAGTTGGTGTTGAACAACCAACCTGCGCTATTATTTTTGATGAGTATGTGCGGGAATCTGAACAAAAATTTGTGGTGAAGGACAATCTCCTTCGGTTTGCAACTCGTCCACTTTATCCTAACATCTTTGGCGGTTCTGCCATTTATGATTCCTCTTGTGAAAATGTATCTCCCGATGTTTCCACTTCCGATCATTCACAGAACGCGTGGGATGTGAGTTTGTCATCCGATTGCCGAGAGGACAAATGTTTCTTCGTGGATCCACTTGATCTCTCATCTTTCATTTCTGGAAATTCAGAGGGTGGAAATTCTTATTTCTCATCAACCCCTCTCTATGATTCATCAGATCATGAGGATGCTGTTGTCCATATTGAATTTTTAGATCATGTTTTTCGTGATCTTTTCACTCATTTGTGTGATCATGATTCTGATTCACCTACTGTTGATCTTTCTAAGCCATTAGTCTTTGATGATCCATCTTTTGATGAAATGGAAACTCCTCAAGCTGTCGAGGCACTTCAGCTCGAGTTGATGGTTATGTCAAGTTCTCGTAGCCTTGAGGTCAATCCTACTTTTGATAAAAAATATGTTGAATCTCCTCAAACTCCTCATCACTCTCCTGTTCACATTGAAGATCAGTCCAATTCAAATTTTCCGCATCCTCCACCAAAATCACACAATCCTATTGCACATGCATTGGAGGAGTCATACATGGCAAGCATTGTTGTGAAACAATTTTTTTCTTCTTTCTTCATATTTGCTCGTTTGTCTAGTTCAAATGTGTGCACATGCTTGTCATCCACGCGCAATGTGACACAACACCATGATACATCTGCAAAGTGCCTTTCATGTGCTTTCGTTTTTTTATTTTCTGTGGATGCATTCAAACTTTGAACGTTTTGGTTTGGTTTGGTTTATATTTCTTGTCTGTTGGTATGGTTGAAGATATTTCTCATCAACCATGCCATCATGTACATGGGTCAACCAATGCACCTGTGGCTGCATTGGAAATATTAATTCATGTGAGTCGGCCCATGCTCTACTTAGCTTAGAAGTAGGAGTAGTGTTTTCTTTCCTATTTTGTTTGCATACTTTGTTTTTATTTGTATTAAATCTTTCCTTTTCTTCTTTGCTTGTGCACCCGTAGGATTAGTTTTCGCATGAAACTATGTTGGGCTTCTTGAGACAAGAAGGGAGAAATACAAGAGGACTTGTACAACTATCAACACTTGGTTATCTGTCTATTCCCTCTCCTTATGAAGATCTTTCATTTCTTCTAGTCGATGATACCTTGATGGAAAATATGTTCTTTTCAGAGTGAGTCTTGGTGAAATCAAAACGCTTGCACTTTTAAATAGTACCACCTACTCTAATCGGTTTTCTATATTTAGTTAACCCTTGTCAACTTAGTCAAGTAGAGTAAGGAAAGAGGGAAAATATTAACGAGTATGTTAGAGGTATATATAAACATCCTTCTTTGAAGGGACAACCTCTTTTGCTCTCAATAAGTCGGGATCCTTCTTCCACCTCATGAAATAAACAAATGCCTATGCACAGTTCTATGAAAATGAAATAAAATGAAAAATAAAATAAAGGTGAAAGAAGAGAAAGCCTTCTTGTGTAGAGAGGTAAAGCAAGTAACTCCACCGGGGTACTGTCCAGGTTCACTGGCAGCGGAGCAATGCTTGTGTTCTTGAAGTGACTCCGCCGGGGTACTGTCTAGGCCAGATGGTAGTAGAGAAATACTAGAGATGAAACTAAAACTCCGATAGTCTATATTACTTATGCATCAATATACCCTTCACCCCCAATCAAAACAAGTTGCCTTGGCTTGATATGTGTGCTGCTAATAAAGAGAAAGGTAGGGAATACATCTTTAACTCAAGCTAGTGAAGAAGTTATGACGATCAAAGAATCGGACAATACTTCCAGAAGAGTCAGACTCTATTTACATGAGACAAGGTCCATACAGAGAGCTAGAGTACTACCAGTGTGTCACCAATGTTGTAGTGGCTACAACCACCCTCCAAAATTTTTCCTATGATTCATTTTAGAGCCTCCCTCCTAAATCACAACAACTCATCTCGCATTGACCCAGGTACTTATGTTTTGATGGAGCTTTATCTTTCGCATTATGGATTGTGTTTTCTTACTTTCTTTACTGTATAACCCTCAAGCCAATATATTGACTTGGTTTCAACCGGGTTCTAGACTTGCTTTAGTGAACTATGCAATCCTTGAGGGCAACCAACCTTGCTCTTCCGAATTGTGCAGTCCAAGCTAACAGTGAGATTTCAGCTACAGAATCGCGCAGAGCTAGCTGACAACCTGTTTTCAGCAGGGAAACTGTGCAGAGAATGAGAGGCATCCCAGAGCCACTCAGCCCAGAAGCTTCTCCCTTGGAAGCTACTCCGTGCATGAGCCAGTGAGTTGCCCAGTCCTTCCTAGAACTACACAATCTCTCTAGGAAATGAATGGAAAATTTTCCTGAAAAATAAAAAAGAAAAAAGAAAAAAAGAATCCCTAAAAAATTGGGATCTATTTTTGGCAGCCTAGAGGAGACACTTGAGTTATTTTGGAAACTGTTTCCAAGTGTCTCTTTTTCCTTAAACTTTGGCCTTTGCTTCATAAACCCTAAATCAATCAAATCTATTTAATGGACGTTGCCAAAGCTCATTTTCACATTCGATCTTGGAGTTTTGGCATGGGTTGGACATGGACACCAAAAGAGACTTCCGTCAACATTTATTGTAAGTTTCTTTTCGATTGCAGCTATCGAGGAGTTATGGTGAGGTTGAATGCACATTTCATCATCTTAGTGTACAAGTTGATCTTTGAGAAGGATCCACCTTACATGTCCCAAGAAACGATTGAAGCAATACTTGACATTGCAGATTGGTATGCCTCACCCCGTGGCACCTTCATTAGGATGGTTGGAGGAGAGAAGCCTCCTCATGTTCTAGCAAGGTATGCCATGGATAAGGTTGTCATGCAAGAGGACTCATATAACATCTCCAAAGGGTTATCAATAGGGTTTCATAGGAGGAAGAAGGCACCATGGCCCGCTTTTCCTTTGCAGATTAGATTGTATGAGATTAAGATCTTGAAGGATGCAGATGCAAAAGCTAAGGAGATAGTGAAGTTCGAGTTCAACACCAAAGAATATAATCCTTATGATCCCCATAGTATTTGCAAGAACCACTGTGAAAAGGTGTACTATCCATGGGTGCATAGGAAATTTCAATTGGAAAAGGAGGACCATTGGAGGTACTGTTACAACTACTCCAAGCTCAATGAACCGGTCAATATAGCAACAACATGGAAAGCTGCTCTGCAGGCATCATCAACGCAGGAAGAAACAACAATAATAACAACAACAATAAGCAACAAAACGATGTAGGAAAAGGGTAAGAGGAAGATTGCTGAGAACGCAGAGGATGAGAAAAGATATAAGTTCAAAGAAGATCCTATCACCAAGAAAGAAACTTTGGCAGTGGAGGCAAAGAGGTAACAATGAATAAAGAGGGCATAGCAAAGGAATAAAGAGAAGAAAAGGCTCGAGGAAGCAGAATGAAAGTTTTAGGAAACATAAAAGAAGTTGAAGGAAGAGTAGGAGATAAGATGGAGAGAGAAGGAAGTGAAGCAGAAACAAGAAGAAGAATAAAGGCAGGTTGTGAGAAAACAATGACCATATAGGTTGAAGATTAAGAAAAGACACCAGTTGAAGAAGAGGGTGAGCAGATGCAAGGTTGGGAGATTGCTCAACAGATTGAGAAATTGATTGAAGTGATAGGCATGGAGTTGGGGCGGGAGCCACAAGACCAAGAAACTGATCTCATGCCGAGAGCACCCAAGGTCACCTCTCAGTCTCCACCACCTCTAGTGTTAGAACCATTCTTGAGCAAGCAAGGAGAGGCTTTTCTCCTTGATGATGATCCAATGATGGATGTGTACAATCTATCATTCGACCAGTTGCAGAAGAATATTGTATAGGTGCAAAGAAAGCGTTTCCTAGATGATCACACGTCACTTTCATTCATGAAGGAAAGGGAAAATAAATTTTAGGTAGCCATGCAATAGGTAGAACAATCTAGAGAGAAGAGCGCAGGTTCCACAATGGAAGAAATGAGGAAAGCGATACTTGCTGAAGTATCAACACTTGATGCTACCACGAGGAAGCTCTATGACGGATCCGTCACTTTGTATAAGGTGACCGTCCATCTGCATGGCTTTCAACAACGGATAAAATGTTTTATCCAAAACCTCACTGACATACATGCTGCCATCACCCATGTGCAAGAATGGACAATGCGGTACAATGGGGCCCCATTTTACTTTCCCAAGATGACAAATCCGTAGGAAGAGTTAGAAAAAGCAAAGGTCCAGACATTGATCCAAAACTATGAGTAGATTTCCCCATTCGTCAACAACATACATGCTACATATGCATGGTTGCACAAGAGTTTGGATATCATGGTGATAATGTACAAGATCTTGTCAATCGGTTCCCTCATTGAAGCTAAGCACAAGAACCAAGTCCGGCTAAATATTGACATGTACATGGAGTAATTAAGGCAAGAGGCCTCAAACGATGACTTGGAGTTGAGCGCAGAAAACATGCAGAAGTATGTTGGTGGTTCTATCATGGTCAACACCATGCTGCACATGCTTTAGGATGAGTTGGAGAAAGGTTTCAAGACCATATACCTAGAGGTCATGGAGGAAAGAGTCTGCTATCAGAAAGACACCATCAAGTAGTTTGGGGACATCATTGCACAATACCAAGCTTGGCATCAATACATGAACGAGAAGCATCAAGTGGAGGTTTCCGAGTTGGTCTTTCTTGAAACTTCGGAGTCATAATGTTTTGTCTTGTTAGGATGTCTCTAGCCTATTTTTTCTCACATGGGTGCATGTGTAAAATGTATATTATTTGTAAATATGTTGTAAGCGAAATTCCAAGTGTCACTAATGGAATGTGAACAATCACTATGTAATGTAATGAGCTATTTGTAAAGAATTTGAAGAGTCATGAGTGTAGTCAAAGAGTTACAAAGGGGAATGTCAAGGATCACCCCACCCTTTGTTATAAATAGAACCTCATAACTATTAGAACGGGCTTTTGGGAGCGAAGATTTTGGATAGATTTAGGCCTATAGAAGGATTGGGAGTATCATGACGAGCCTTGGCTTCCCCACAATGTAGAGCGAGTATACTTCTTTGGAGGAGTAGGCGTTCTTGACTGTAATGTTCCACTATTGGGGCTAGTGGTTGTCAATGGTGTATGTATGGATGGAACTTTCACTTATAATAATAATAACTCAGCCAACACACTTTCATGCATATGTTTTTGTTGTAATTGGACTATTCTAGTTGCTTTAGCAATGTATGTTGTTTGACTTACGCATTTTCTTATGAACTACTTTGTATGCAATTGCATGAATCTTGTTGAATGCGTGTTGTTGGATTAACCACTTTGGTTTGTGGACTATTCTACATTTCAGTTCGTGATGTCATTCTGCTTGTGTGTTCCTTTCAAGTTGTGTACTATTACAGGCTTCTAAGGGGCACACTTCCCTTTCCCTCCCGTGTGTTAGAACCCCCATGCATATCACTTGAATCACTGCAAGGTCACATACTTTCTTTTGACCAAATTCATCATAATTTTCTCTGTGCGCTACCGTGGTCAAGGCACTACATTACAACCCACTGCTGGGACTCCCACTCCAAACATCTGAGGTCTAGTTCTGACTTTTTACTAGGGAGATCCAATGAATGTTGGCGGGTCCAACAACGTCAATAGGACCTTGACAACAACTTTTAGTAATATTTGTGAGTGGTAAGATAACATGATTTAAAATATAAATTGTATGGATTATTCTGCAGGATCATTATACTACCAAGGATAAAAAAGGGTCCAAAGAATGAGTATAAGGAAAATGGAGCTCAACGATCAAATTAGAAGGCATGGGAAAAGGGAATATTTGACCTTGATCACCATAGACCAATTGAAGGAAGAGAACTGGATTTTGTATGGTGACATTGGGCCAAGAATAGAGGTTGTTAAGCACCTAGTAGGAGAAAATAATGAAGCATAAGAGGCTAAAATAGAAGCTACGAGAGAGAAGATACACTCAATCCCATATAATAGAACTTGATTTTAAGGTTGGATATTTTAGCGAGTTGTAAAAGAATATGGATAAGTGGAAATGTGGGGCCCTTAGTGGGAATTCATTATAGAGTGGAACTAGCACAAAAATTAGATAAGTTTCCAAAGACCATGCCACATATTTTGTAGGGTCATTAGAGATGGTCAAATATGATCAACACTCGTGATTTATATTTGAGGAGGTAATTGATAGTTTCCATTAATGACACAAGTGGTGGTCTAATGACCTAGTATTTTTGAATAAGGCTTTCCACCTGTTAGTGTAGATGTAAATGCAAAGGTTTTGACCTATTTTGAGTTTGGTTATTGTTGTTTATTTGAGGTTGTTAAAATTTCAATTGTTAGACCTATGTTTGTTATTGGTGTGGTCATTACTATTGTTGTTTTATGGTTAGGCCTTGAGGCTTAGAATATGATATTTTGTAATCAATGAGAAATTTGGTGATTGCGATTATTATAATAAGGTTTTCCCTTCCATATTTTATGGTGTATTATGTGTATATGGATGATTTCCCCTATTTAGTTTATGTTGCATTTGCTCAATAAGGTTTAATGTTCATTTCTTAGTTGTGATTTTTTTTTTTTTTTTTTTTTTTTTTTTTTTTTTTTTTTTTTTTTTTTTATGTGGCTCACAGACATTGAGTGGCTGCTACATCCACGGGAAAATACAAATAGATCAACTTGAAACGATCTACCCTTCGACCAAACTAGAAAGGCCTAACCCCAAGGGCATTGAGGAGATTTGACCTCGTGACCTCTCAATAGGTGAGGTATTTAGAAACAAGAACTCGACCAACTGAGCTATCCCTTGGGGCTTTGTGATATCATTGTTATGGATGAGTAGAGTACTGTGTGGTATCAAAACTCATCTAGAATGGAGAATTTACTTTGTAGAGTATTTTGTGGTTATAACACTAATATAGAATGAAATATTTGTTAGTCTATGAATAGTCAAATGAATGAATTATATCACTATTGTTTTTATTGTATCGCTTAAGCCTTGCATGCTCCTTATGTATTGATAAACACATTAGGTGAGATCTTCCCTATAACAAGGTATTGAAAAATCCATTACAGACTAAAATGACCCCTTTGTTGGACACCCTTGCAAACATTGTTCTTAAATGAGCCAGGAAATGGTTTCATGTTAGGACTCCATCACGATGAGTGTGGATTTTAGAAGTATGATGACTATAATGATGGAGGATTGTGTGGGATATTGGTGGTTTAAGTAGGGAAACACCTGTTAGCTTCCTGCTGCAGCAGGTATTCATTTTTCATGATTGGCATTCCACAGGCCAAATATGTCGTACGTTGCTTGCTGCAATGCTCCATATTTGCTCAAACAGTCTCCAAATGAAGAAGGCTACTTCAAAGTTCATCTAATTGCCTTCAAATTTTGTAAAGTTATCCCGATGTCGCTATTTTTAGTTAAAGGGAGGTCCAAACAGTTTAATCTTGGTCTCCCTAGGTTTAAATTTCCTGTTTTAGAATATAGAGATTGTAAATCTGTCCAAACAGTTTAATCTTGGCAGGTTCTTAGATAGGTAGAGAAACAGACGAGCTCAACAGCTTAATCTGAGCTCCGGTAGAAATAAGGGTAGAAAGTAGATAGGAAAGCATCAAAAGAAAAAAAAGAATGACGGGTTTGCAAGTCTAAGTGCACCCCCAAGCAAAAGAAGAAAAAATGCTAGGCAAGTAGGCTGGGTAGGTAGATCTGAGGTTGTTGAATTGCTGACCAGTTCCAGGTTTTCAGGTATCATATTATGCAGAACATAATCAGCAAAGATTTGTAAGCAAAAGGCTCAAAAGAGGTATAACTGACTCCCTTCTCTGTTTTCCCCAATCATTAACTAACTTCCCAAAAGAGGTCAAGATCTGCTTGACAGCTCTTAAGTTCATCATCTCCATAACACTGGCTTGAGTAAAGATCTGCTTTACTCAAAGTTGTTCCATATTTTCTCCAAAGTATGGTCCTACCCCCTTATAACAGCCTAAGCTCTCCCGAACTTAGCGCTTTCTTACCATCTCCATATTAACCACTAACATTATTATTTAGCTCCCTATTCCTCCCATCCCCTTATTAATATTATGTAAAATTCCCCTATATAATATCCTTCCCCCTGGTTGAAAAATAACGATAAGTACTCCCGGGAATTGCTTAGTTTATCAGAAACTAAGCAAGAGCCCCTCACCTCCAAAACCACCTTCCAGATACGATGGACTCCTTCCAAAGTATAAAATCCCTCCGAGGTAATCGGACCTCTTCCGAACCCTCAAGTACCCTTCACACCCAGTTACCTACTCTTTCCTCCTCAAAAGCCATTTTCGCATCGCACTTTCGCACTCTCACCTTCATACAAAACATCGCCCATCCGTCCCCCGCCGATGCGACATTGCGATATCGGCGATTACAAATGCCGAGTGTCCAACCCATTCACCTCTCCGTCTCCACCAATGCGATATTGCGATATCGCCGATCGGCAGTCGCAAGCGCCAAGTCTCCAAACCAATTTCCCCCTTGTCCCCCGCCGACGCGATATCGCGATATCGCATCGGAGTCTCTTCACCACAGTACCTCCAGTATCTCACCACGTCGCTCTATACCAGGGACCCACAGCTGACATCATCCGCCGTACAGCCGACGCCATGCTTACGTCAGCAGCCAGAAAAGCCGAAAAAGCTTCGCGCAGGAAGAAAAATCGCACTTCAGAGCTCCAGATTAAGAAACGGAGGCAGTTTCCGATGCGTGAATAGTGCGAAGCGCTATTCGCGCATCGCTACGGGAAATAGGCCATTTCGAGGAATCTTTAGGGAATCTTCTGATTGGTAAGCCCATTGCCCGCCGAAAAAGCCCGAAAATCACCTGATCGTGCCAAAGGATCCGGTTTAAAAAATAGCAGCAGATTATTCACAGAGTTTAAAGTGTATCAGATCAAATCAGCAGGCATCAAGCATGTCAAAGAGTATCAGTCGACGACGGAAGCCATCAATGTAGCGGCAAAGTGTATCAATGAATATTTTGAGCAGCGGCCCGAAGCAAGAGAAAATTGAATATCTTCCAGCAGATTCATCAAAGGAGAGCGAAACCACTTGAAGCTCTCAAATCATAATTATTGCACATTCAATTCACACCAAAGCCGAACTGTTGTGTGTGGAGCATGATTGTTCAGAGGTCTTTGTTTCAGCCGGATGTATACCCCAGGAAGTTTTTTACACCCCTCCATGCGGGGGGGACTTGTCCCCCCTACGGGGGTCCGGGGGGGCCGATCCCCCCCGGATGGGGGGTCCGGGGGCCAGCGGTCCCCTGGCAGGGGCTCGGGGGCAGCGCCCCCGAAGCTAAAAACAGATGTAAATTTGC
>APFE030146284.1:0-39687 GCA_000404065.3 Pinus taeda
ATAACCCTCTAGCAGATTTAACCATTTATCTACGGCATCTGTGTCTATTTTACCCTCGAAGATGGGGATTTCAAAATTAACTTGTACCTTAAAGGGCGTGGCATTTCCAGAGTAGCTGTTGGAAGTCGATGCGTCGTTTCTGGGTAGCCGCTGAAGAATCTACGCAAAGTTATCCATCATCGCGTTCCTTTGCCGCTCGAGGGCTTCTTCGAGCAATATTTTGATAGGATCTCCTGCCCCCTCGTATTTCTTCTCATCCGCCATGGGAGGCTGTCGGGATTTGTGAGGCTGGTCTTGCAAAGGTTTGACCAGTTCAAGCCCTAACTCCTTATATCCTGACCTCGTCGGGGACATGCAAAGAAAAACCGAGAAAAAGCAGACGCTCTGATACCACTGATCCGGATTTAAACAGGAACGCAATAGATTACAGAGATAACCATAAATACAGAGATGCGATAACCATAAATAAAGAGATGCAGCGGAAATAACACTTCATTTCATTAATGAAAATACCGAAATATGCTTACAACCAGAATTGGAAATAAACCAGCTAGGACGATGGTAGCTTATCTCTATAAGAGATGTGTAGCTACATGCCTCTGAACTATTTTGAACTATGTTACAATGAGGCTCGAAGGCCTATTTATTGTTGAGAAATAATGGAAAACCCTTCACATTCCAAAACCTAACCCTAGAAGATGAAACGCCAAATTGTGGGCCCCGTTTTGGGTAAATTGGTACATCAATTTCCCGGTGTCATAACTTTGGCATACGATCTTCGTTTGACGCGTATGATAGCTCATTAGAAAGATCTATCCAAGAACTACCTCTTTGGGAAGGGAAACATCGGTCCATGGACCCATGTTGCCCCCAGATTTCCCAAAAAACGTCATTTAGGGCCTCAAAACGGCTTCGAAAGTTCAGGACCTGAAAAAACTGCTAAAAATAGTAAATTGTGCTACAATTACGGAAACTAAAAAACTGAAAGAGATAGTTGCAGGGGTCCAAATTGGATAGGTGGGTGACCACCAACATCCACCTAGATCATTCCTCCCCCGTTAGGAAGCAATGGTCCCCATTGTGTTGAGTTTGTCCCTGAGATGAGGAAGCTTCTGTTGAGTTCCTCCATCTGCTGAACTTGTCCTGCAATCTCTGATGTGTCCAGTAATGGTGGGAAGCATGGTCGACGACGGTCCACATTGAACACTTGGTGTAGGCGAAGGAATGGAGGGATGATGTGCGCCAAAGCATTGTTTCCCGTAGCCTTGGTACTGGTGTAAGGACCATGTCGGAGTGGTCTGAGCTTCTGATGAGTTTTGGTAAGGCATTCTTTCTGTCGATGCAACCAGATTTTGTTGCCCACCTGAAACTTGTGTGGTACCCCTGTGCGTGAGGAGAAGTTGTTCTTGTGTTCTGTCATGACCGTATCCCTTTGCTACTGCTGCTGCGTGGAGGAACCCTTTGCGGGGGTCATGGATGTAGCAACGATCTTCCCCTTACTTTGGGAGCGAACCAGACAGAAAAAAAATTTCCTAGTCTGTGATATGAACTTGCTGCCCTTCTTAGCAGTGATCAAAGAGGTGGCGGTAGGTGGGGCTACCTCCGGTATCCTGTATAATGAATTATTCAAAGAAATAATGACAACACGAGGCCTTGACTCATACACAACATGTCGCCTCCACAAATATGGTTGGCCTAATAGTACATCACAAACATCTAGAGGTGTAACATCACACAATACCTCGTCTGTGAAGGGCTTGATGCTGTAGGGAAGGCGACACTGCTGGCAAAATTTGAGATCTCGTCCTTCATGAAGCCACCCGATACTGTACGGCTGCGAGTTTGGTGTAGTCGGTAGGCCCAACCGTTTCATGACCTCTGCTGAAACGAGGTTCTTTTGGCTCCCACTGTCAACAATGAATTGTAGTGGTGAACCCTTCACCCACATTTGTGAGTGGAAAAGGTGCTCCCCCTCCTCTGGGTCTTCAGGTTCATTCTTCTAGATCTTGGCAGTGGCAACAGTGGCGCTAGGATCCCCATCAATGATTTGCTTCCCTTTTCCATTCCCCTTGTCGGGTTCTGGCTCAGGGTCGGAACATGCATCTGATTCGGAAGCCTTCAACTCGGCCACTAGTGACTGCTTGGTCCGACACTCACTTGTGTTGTGAGTGGGACTCTTGTGGAACTCACACCACTTTCCTGTGTCCTTCTTCAGCTTCATGGTGTTGTTCTTTTCTTGCATTTTCGACGGGTTGTCTTGGGTCCCCCCGCCTTGACTTTGTCCTTTGGGCTTCGGATTTGCAGATCCAAAGTCTCGCTTCTTCTGTTTGAAATTTTGTTCGATTTTTACCGCATATCGGTACGCCGTGCCGAGCGAGGAGGTGTTCAGGAACTCCATCTCTTCTTGGATGTATCTGTGTAGGCAACCGCGGTATTTGAGTACTAGATGTAGCTCAAAATCTTTGATACCCAACTGTGTACGAAGAATATGAAAAATGTTTATGAACTCTGGCACATCTTGGTCTCGTCCCTGCCGCAGTGTGTTCCATCTGATGTATTTGTCCTCATAGCTTTTGATAGGGTAGTACTGCTCCTTGATGGCATCTCCGAATGAATCCCAAGTGGGTGCGGCTGAAAATAGTGAGCCTGTGCTTTCATCCTTCTGCTCGCAGTAGGTTTCCCACCAGTCCTTGACATGGGGGGCTGCTTTGAGAAGAGCGAAAACAATCTTTTCCCGACTTGAAAATTCATGAACAGAGAAATACCCATCTAGCAGATTTAACCATTTATCTACGGCATCTGCGTCTATTTTACCCTCGAAGATGGGATTTCAAAATTAACTTGTACCTTAAAGGGCGTGGCGTTTCCAGAGTCGCTGCTGGAAGCCGATGCGTCGCTTCTGGGTAGCCGCTAAAGAATCTGCGCAAAGTTATCCATCATCGCGTTCCTTTGCCGCTCGAGGGCTTCTTCGAGCAATATTTTAATAGGATCTCCTGCCCCCTCATCTTTCTTCTCATCTGCTATGGGAGGCCATCGGGATTTGCAAGGTTGGTCTTGCAAAGGTTCGACCAGTTCAAGCCCTAACTCCTTATATCCCGACCTCGTTGGGGACATGTAAAGAAAAACAGAGAAAAAACAGACCACTCTGATACCACTGATCCAGATTTAAACAGGAATGCAGCAAATTACAGAGATAACCATATACACAAAGATGCAATGGAAATAATACTTCATTTCATTAATGGAAATTACTAAAATATGCTTACAACCAGAAATGGAAATAAACCAGCTAGGGCGATGGTAGCTTATCTCTGAGAAGAGATGTTCGGCTACATGCCTCTGAACTGTTCTGAACTGTGTTACAATGAGGCTCCAAGGCATATTTATTGTTTAGAAACAATGGAAAACCCTTCACATTCCAAAACCTAACCCTAGAAGATGAAACGCCAAATTGTGGGCCCCGTTTTGGGTAAATTGGTACATCAATTTCCCGGGGTCGTAACTTTGGCATACGATCTCCGTTTGACGCGTATGATAGCTCATTAGAAAGATCTATCCAAGAACTACCACTTTGTGAAGAGAAACATGGGTCCAAGGACCCATGTTGCCCCCAAATTTCCCAAAAATCGTCGTTTAGGGCCTCAAAACGGCTCCGGAAGTTCAGGACCTGAAAAACTGCTAAAAATAGTAAATTGTGCTACAATTACGAAAATTGAAAAACTAAAAGAGATAGTTGCGGGGGTCCAAATGGGATAGGTGGGTGACCACCAACATCCACCTGGATCATTCCTCCCCCCTTAGGAAGCAATGGTCCCCATTGCGTTGAGTTTCTCCCTGAGATGAGGAACCTTCTACTGAGCTGGGTTGCTGGTGAGCTGTTCTGCAATCTTTGATGTGTCCAGAAATGGTGGGAAGCATGGTCAACAATGATACACATTGATCACTCAGTGCAAGCGAAGGAATGGAGGAATGTTGTGCTTCAAAGCATTGTTGCGCATAGCCTTGGTACTGGTGTAAAAATAGTAAATTGTGCTACAATTACAGAAACTGAAAAATTGAAAGAGACAGTTGCGGTGGTTCAAATGGGATAGGTGGGTGGCCACCAACATCCACCTGGATCAAAGCCACATGTGGAATGCATCACTAAAAGGCACACACATAGGAAAATAGCCTTTAGAATTGGCCCAAAGGATCTAAAACTTCCTAACATAACATGTAACAATCACCTATCTCAACTTATTTTACTCATGATGACCAATTATAGCTATAATAGGTTCCCCCTTATGGATGATAGTTGAATACAAGTTGATGGTTGAAATACAATATAAATTCAAGAGGCTTTTTTGAGGTAAACTAAGTAGGATTCCAATAAGGCAAAGGCTAGGAGGAATCTATAAACAAAATCAAAGTGTCAACTGAGTCTCTTCTCTAATGAGGCACACCCGTGCTTAGGTGGAAAACAACCATGACTATAAATCAAGTACACTATGGATCCATGAAGTATATCAAATGAAGACTTATGGCCACAAAATAATACATAGAGGAGTATTGTCAAATAAATATCATATCCATGAGTAGATACAACGTTTTTATATATCTTTGTGTACATCAAGAGATCAACTATAACTATGAAATTTTGAAATAGGTCTCCAAAGAACCAATGTTGTATATAAGGTAGTGGCATTATTAAATAAAATTAGGTAGTAAAACCAAAATAGATACCATTAACCTACATGTGGTGTGTGGGCTACTAAATAGAAACCTACATGTTATGTGTGAACTACTAATTAGAAACCTACACATGAATTGGATCACTACAAGGCATACACATAGGAAAATAGGCTTTAGAATTATCTCAAAGGATCTAAAACTTCCTAACGTAACATGTAACAATGGCCTATCTCAACTCATGTTACTCATGATGACCAATTATAGCTATAATAGATTCCATTTTATGGATGATAGTTGAATACAAGTTTATGGTTGAAATACAATATAAATTCAAGAGGTATTTGTGAGGTAAACTAAGTAGGATTCCAATAAACCAAAGGCTAGGAGGTATCTATAAACAAAACCAGAGTATCAATTAAGTCTCTTCTCTAATGAGGCACACCCACGCTTAGGTGGAAAACAAATAGGACTACTAAATCAAGTACACTATGGATCCATAATGTGTATCGAATGAAAAATCATGGCCATAAAAATAATACATAGAGGAGTAATGTCAAATAAATATCATATCCTTGAGTAGAAACAAAGTGGATCTATATCTTAATGTACATGAAGAGAACAACTAGAACTATGAAATTGTGGAAAATATCTCCAAGTATCATTGTTGCATATAAGGTAGTGGTATGATCAAATAAAATTAGGTAGTAGAACTAAAAGAGATCAAACTAACCTACATGTTGCATGTGCTAGTAACTAGTAACCTACATTCTATGTGTGATCTACTAACTAGAAACCTACATGTGGGTTACATCACAACAAAATGCACATATAAGAAAAGAAGTTTTAGAATTGGCCCAAAGGATCTAAAACCTCATAAATTAACATGTAATAATGACTTATCTCAAAACATTTTACTTATGATGACTAAATATAGCTATAATATATGCTCCTTTATGGATGACAATTGAAGACAAGTTGATAGTTTAAATACATCATAAATTCAAGAGGTGTTTGTGAGGTAAATTAAGTAGCGTTCCAATAAACCAAAGATTAGGAGGCATCTACAAACAAACATGACTATTAGTTTAGTCTCTTCTCTAAGGAGGAATACCCATGCATAGGTGGAAAACAAGCATGACTACCAAATCAAGTACACGATGGATCCATGCGGTAGATCAAATGAAAAATTATGGCCACAAAATAATACATATCCGTAGTGTATATCAAGATATACAAAGTGGATCTATATCCTATTGTACATCAAGAGAATAACTAGAACTACGAAATTGTGAACCAGGTCTCCAAAGTACAAATGTTGTATATAAGGTATTGGTATTATAAAATAAAATTAGGTAGTAGCACCAAAATAAATACCACCAAAACCTAAGGTATTTTTCCAAATCTATCATAATATATGAATCTACACCATGTGACTAAATGTATTGAAGTCAAAGAAGGGAGAAACTATATACTCATTGGTCATTAATATATACCATTACTATTTGTGACATAACCCACTGATGATGATGATAGGAAACAAGGTACATAATACATTCTGGAAATTGAAAATAAATGTGATGATGTCAAATAATTGTAGAATTAGTCGATTAAAACTCATTGATAAATACCCATTATCCATTGCAAGGAAAACTTCCACTAATCACTTCAAAACCCAAGATATGATAAGGATATTTAATATCATTCCTAGAGTAATGAGTTGGAGTCAATATGAAGAGTTCCATTAGAAGGATGGAATCAAGGCATCCTACATCAACCAATACAAGATAGGAATGGGAACATGATTTGAGTTAATTTCTTAGACAATAATTGATTTATAGGATGAATTGTTGTGATTGTGTTATATTCTTTGTGGTTAGCCCCACACACTACATTATTCTAGGTGTGTTGGGGGAGTCACAGGGGACTCAAGCCTGTGAAATATTTTTTGGGGGGTTGTCTTTGTATGTTTTTTTGTTTTTTGTTTTTTTTTTTCGGTGTTTTTTTAATCCAATGGCATGTCATCCCATTGTAACTAATTTTGGTCAAGGAAAGAGAGTTGTAATATAATCTAGGTAAATATATTAGAGTTTCAATGCCATGGGATCCTATATATTGTATTGTAAATGGTGAAGTTAATATAATGAGAGTTAGAGGTGGAACTCTAAACATTTGTTGATTTAATTGGTTAAGGGTTTCCAAGGTAAATGTTTGAGTATTATGTGGGAATACTATTGTTTTTATCTCTATTTTTTATTATCAAGGATATGTATGCATTATTATAATGTAAGGTTTAAAAATTGCATTTGGTATCAAATCAAGTTTATTGATTTTAGGGGATTCGTTTGTTGTTGAGGGTTTGGTTCATCTTGTATAGAGCAAGTTTATCTTGGGTTTGTACTAAACTTGGTTTTTGTGGGAATGTTGTTGGGGTGATTCTTATGCTAAAAGAATGATGAGCAATTTTAAAACTAAGATTGATAAATTTAATGGGATGAGCTTGGAGCTATGGAAGTTCAAGATGGAGGACCTTTTGTTTGAAAAAAATAGTGGGTCATTATGGATCTTGGTATTTCACCTACAAATATGTTAATGGAAGATTTGATCAAGTTGGATATGAAGGTAAATAACACAATATGGTTGTCTCTGAGATTCAGTGTTTCTAAATGTATCAAGAGAAGCTACTATTAGGGAAATATATGATAATTTAGGGATTTTGTATCATTGTAAGTCCCCACTAAAAAAAAAAAATTATTCAGAAGAATTTGGATTTCCTAAGGATGAAATATTTAACTCGTTGATAGAACATCTAAATGAATTTAATATTGTGTTAATCCAATTGTTTTCTATTTATATTAAAATGTGTGATGAATATAAGTGCATTAGTTTGTTGTGTTATTTTCTATATTCACAGGATAGTATGGTTGTAGCTATTGGGAGTAATGCGACCACATTAAAGTTTCATGATGTGGTTTCATCCTTGTTATTGGAAGAAAAGAGGAAGAAAATGATGAGTAGCCAGATCATGGAAGCCTTACCTATAAGTGGTCATTCCCAAGAATGGAATAAAAAAAATTACTCAAGAGTCGGATCTAAATCTCCAAGAAAATCCTTAAAGAAATGATGGAAATGTGGTAAACCTAGGTAGTACAAGAAGGATTGTAGATATAAAAAGTGTTGATGAAGGGAGGGGATCTAATAATGTCCCTTCCATAGAAGGGTAGACTTCCTTAGAGGAAGGAGGGAATATGCACTTGGATTCTTCAAGCACATATTTTTATCATGGTGTATGGCTAATATACACGAGTGTTTATTTTTATACGAATCCTTATAGGAAGTGGCTTTCTGAATATGAAAAGTTTGATGAAGGTGACGTTTTCCTAGGAGAATACTCGATAACTAGAATCACGGGATGAGGATAAGTCAAGTTGCTACTCAAAGGTGGAAGGATTAGAACAATCCTTGGGGTTTTTCACATTCCACATTTTTTCTAAAAAATTTATATCCATAATAAATATGATTTATGTAGGTGTACATACTTTGTCCAAAATGGAAAACTACAAAATGGTTCTAGGAGCAATGGTGTTCATGAGAGGAGAGAGTAGAAATATGCACATGTTTTTGGGAAGCACTATCAGTAATGGGTGTAATAGTTCTATTGTTCTCAAGGGAGGAAATGAAGAAGATATAACCCCTACTATATTTAGGGAAAAAAATTATGTGGCATCAATGAATAGGAAATATTGAATAAAAATCCTTCAACCATTACATGATAAAGGTATGGTTTAAGATAAGTCTGATTTCCTAATAGATTTTGGAATTTTGTGATCTTGCATATATGGTTAAAAAAATGGTTAAGATTCTCATTTGATGCTACAAGAGTAAATGGGAATGTAGAATTAGTACATAATTTTTGGCATGGTGTTGTTATTGATGACAACTAATGTCATGTCATTGATGTTAAAGGAGATATGATAGCCTAAATATTATTAAGCATGTGTTGAAGTTATGATGATAAAATGAGTATGTAGTAGGTCTAGTTGGATAGTCATCTCCAAGATCTTTCCAATGGTATACTACACTCAGTCAAACTCCTTTGGAATAAGAAGAAAGGCCAGTTTGAACATGATACTCTAGAAATAATAGTCTGAAGATTAATCAACTTTTTTTTTAGAGTTTTGTTAATAAAATAACTTGAAAATATTTTGATTGGATAATGATCTTCAAGACCTTTCTTTTGATATATGACGCTTGGTTAAACTCCCAATGGATAGGGAGAAACATTGAATTTAATTCAAGCATGTTTATAATGGAGTAAAAGGGGTCAAACGTTAACAATTGCACATCTCTCCCAGCGGATTAGGAAGTTAGTGCCTAGCTTAGGTGCAAATGATGCCATATGGACAAAGTTGCATGCCCTTTAATAGTGGAGTGTTTATATTTTTTCATGGTTCCACATGGGAACTGAGAGGGGTGCGTTCCTATCTCACTTTGCATAGAAATTGTACTATAATGAAGTAGCATATATGGGTTTGACATAACATCTATATACACATGTGATGTGGCAAGTATGGTGTAACTACTATGTTATGTATGTGATGGCATACCTATGACATGGTAGGACTAATGTATTATTTGGTTGACATGGCATAAGTAGAGATGGTTGACATGGAGAATGAAGACACATGTTGGGCCTGATATAACACAATTTTTTGACATGGTATATATTGACATGATGTAAGTAGATGGTTAATGTGGAATAAGAAGAGATGGTTGACATGGTGTAAGAGGATATGATTGACATGGAATGACATGGAAGAGATGTTTGACATGGTGTAAGTAGAGATGGTTGACGTGGTAGAACCCTGGCACATGGCATGTCAAACAAACATTTTCGAGTGGCCAATAGGGCCAGACTTTGGTCACAAATGGCACCACCCAAAGGGTGCCACATGGGCATAATGATGTCATGCCTACATCAGCATATGGTTTCACATGGAAAACTAAGGTCTCAATCACATGGTTTAGTAGTATGGAAAATAAAAGTTCAACCCCCAAGTCCTCGAGGCTCTCTTGGTCATGTTATAGTCATATGGGTCAGATCTGCATATTATGGTCAAATAACCTCTGTCAGCTCAATGCATTGTTGGTTTCAAGCACTTATATAATCATTATTTTGATCATGTATTAATATAATATGGTCACAAGTTTTAGTTTGGTTTCCATTGTGTTTTCCTGAACTAAGCATTAATAACACATATAAATATAATCTGCAAAGAATGGTTATGTGAATATAGCATGTGGCATAGTTCGTATCAGGTCTATCTTGCACCGTAGTGGTCACGAGTTTGAATCTGAGGTTAAATAATTTTTGGTGTTTGGAAGACCCGATGGAAAAGATTTTTCTGTCAAACTAGATTGATGCACTATATCGAAGCAACATGGTCCATTTTGTTGAACACACACCATAAAATGAATTTTGTAGATGGAAGATTTGAAAGTTTCCTTTTTTTAATGTGTTAGGGTCATTTTGTCAAATAAATAACTTTTATAACATTTAGTGGGTTATCTTGAAGCCCAAATTAATTTTTGGAGTAGGGGAAATGGCAAGAATTTTTTTGTGATCTAAAAAGGGGACATGAAAATCCATGAAGAAAACTTTTTGAGGAAAAGAGGCCATATTTATTTTGTTGTTGTCAAAATGTTTTGGAGTTCATGAACATGTTTAGTCTTGGTATGAAGAAGGTGTTTCCTTTTTATGATTGAAGAACAAGTTGAAGTTGTATTGATATGATCATGCTTGTCAGGAGAATTTATTGTGTTTTGAGCTTGTGGATCCAGTTTTAAAGATTGTGAAAAGTGGTCCACTATGCTTTAGTGAAGGAGTTTGGTTGCTTAATCAAGTTGGAGCCTAAAACAAGTTGGTGCTTGAAAATTCTAGATATTGGTACCTTAATCAGGTTGGAACCTACAACAAGTTGGTGCTTGTAGATTTTAAGGGTTGGTTCCTCAATTAAGTTCCATCCTACAACAAGCTTGTTATGCTCTTGACCTGCGAGAAAATGGAAGAATACTGAATATACGAAGAAAGACAACCCAAAACACAGAACAAGATGAGAAATAACAACATGTATTTTATTATTCAGAGATAAAAGCAATGTTCACTTGCCTCTTCGAGGGGGAAACCTCCAACAGATCAGGGCTCAATTACAAAATAAGACACGACACTCCTCAATGGGGAGTGTCTATCCTTTATATAGGATTCATACATGCAATACCATGGGTCAGTGCCATGGTTCTCTTAATACCATATATCTAATGCCATGGCCCGCTTGCAACTAACTATGGTCCCTTTCTTTAAATGTGGGTCAACCACTTACAATTATTAATATGGGCTTTATTGACTCTTTAACTAAATATAACTATGACTCAACTCTATTACATAAATAAGGATGTTAGTGTGGACCCTAACATGGCCTCCCCCATAAAAACAACCTTGTCCTCAAGGCTGAAGCTGCAGAAACTGCTGAAGAATAGTGGCTGGTTCCTAGGTTGCATCTTCCGGAGAGGTGTCTTTCCACTTGAAGAGGACTTCCTTGATCATGCAGCCACGTAGATGTCATTCTCGCTTGTCCATGACCTGTTCAGGTTGGAGCCAGATTGAGCCTTCTTCATCCAATTCAATTAGATGGGTTTGAATTCTACAATTGTTCCCCACCACTTGCTTGAGGCATGATACATGGAAGATAGGATGGATTTTTGCAGTGGGTGGCAAGGCTAACTTGTAGGCTACTTCGCCAATGCGTTGAAGTATTTGATAAGATTCGTAGAATTTTGGAGATAATTTCTTACTACCCTTGTCTTCGAGTGATGTTTGCTTGTATGCTTGCAACCTCAAGAATACCTAATCCCCTTCTTGAAATGTGCACTCCGAACGATGTTGGTCTACCTATTACTTCATGCGATTCTGAGCTTGATGGAGATTATCTTTGAGACGAGCTAGCATGGTTGAATGGTTCTGTATGAGTTGATCCACTGCTTGCACCTTAGAGCATCCTAGGATATAAGAAGTAGGTGAAGGGGGGAGTTGACCATAAACTGCTTCATAGGGAGTCATCTTGGTGGCGGCATGATAGTTAGTATTATACCACCATTCAGCGAAAGGTAACCACTGTACCCATTAATGTTGCTTTTCTGAAGTGAAGCACCTGAGGTAGGTTTCCAGACATTTGTTGACAACTTCAGTTTGCCCATCAGTTTGGGGACGATAGGAAGTACTTAGTTGCAGTTGGGTGCCTAGTAGCTTGAAAGTTCCTGCCAAAATTTAGTGCTGAAGGTTGGGTCACGATCAGACACAATGGAAGTGGGCATGCCATGCAATTTGAAGATCTCATCCATGAAAGATTGAGCCACCAAAGTGGGTGTAAAAGGGTGGGGTAGGGTGTAAAAATGAGCATACTTAGAAAGTTTGTCCACAACCACCATGATGACTGACTTGTTGTCTGACTTTGGAAGACCCGTAATGAAATCCATAGAAACATCCATCCAGATTGAGGCAGGGATGGGAAATGGTTGTAAAGTGCCTAGGGCTTGATTGTTTCTCCTTTGTGGCGCTGACGAGTGTGAGCATAAGTCTTTTGAAAGCCTGCATGGCTTGCAGTGGGAGATGAGTGCAACTCTACCAAAATACGTGTTTTGAGGGTGGATGTCGATGATGTCACAACTCTGTCCTTGTAGCGAAGAATCTCATCATTCCAAGAGTAGCCTGCTGTGGAATGAGGATCTGCTCACAAGTTATTAATTATTTGGGAGAGAAAAGGATGTGAAAACCATTCCTTGCAAGCTTCTTCAATCCAATCTGGAATGGGAAGAGAGATTTCTAGCAGGGTGCTGTCCTCCTCAAAGTGGCATGATAAAGCATCCACTACGACATTTTCGCGCCCTTTCTTGTAAATTATCTCATAATCATATCCCAACATTTTGGCTAGCCATTTGTTTTGTTGTGGAAAGGATAGTTGTTGCTCCAAACAATATTTAAGGCTTTGATGATCTGTGTGGATTTGGAAATGCTGCCCCAATAAGTATGGTTGCTAAGTATCCACTGCGTGTAGGATGGCCATCATTTCCTTCTCATAGGTAGATTGTACCAGATGTTTCCCACTTAGTTGTTGGCTGGTGAAGGCCAAGGGTCAGACCTCCTTCATTAAGACAGCCCGAATACCTATACCTAAAGCACCACATTCAATCACAAAAGACTTGGTGAAGTCGGGTAGTGCCAATACAGAAGTGGAACAAATGGCATGTTTGAGAGCTATAAACGCTTGTTGTGATTCATCAGTCTAGAGGAATGAATTTTTCTTGAGAAGGTAAGTGAGGGGTCTAGCAATGTGACCATAATTGTGGAAAAATTTGCAATAGTAGCCAATGAGACCCAAGAATCCTCTCAAACTCTTCAAGGTCTTTGGTTGGGGCCAATTCTGCATTGCCTGGATCTTTTTGGGATCCACCCTGACACCTTCACACCCCACAATGTGGCCCAAATACTTGACTTCTTTCATGTCAAAAGAGCACTTGGACAATTTGACAAATAATTTATGCTTCTGGAGTAGTTGCAAGAGCAAGTCTACATGCTAAAGATGTTTTTCCCATGTGAGGCTATAGATGAGAATGTCATCAAAGAAAACAAGGACAAATTTTATGAGATATGATTTGAGTAGGTGATTCATGTGGCTTTGAAAAGTGGATGGGGCATTATAGAGACAAAGTGTCATGACTAGGAATTCATAATGGCCTTCATGAGTTCAGAAAGCAGTCTTTGGAATGTCTACTTCTTTCATGCATATTTGGTTATAGCCCGAGCAAAGATCTAGCTTAGTAAAGAATTGAGCCTCATTTAGTTCATCCAGCAAATCATCAACAACTGGGATGGGGAATTTATCTTTGACCATAAGCTTGTTGAGGGCCCTGAAGTCTGGACACATGTGGCATTTCCCATCTTTCTTGAGAACCATGACCATAGGTGATGAATAAGGACTGATGCTAGGATGAATGACACTGGCTTCCAGGAGTTCCTAGATGATTTTTTCAATTTAATTCTTTTGGGTGAAAGGGTATCTGTATGGGTGCACATTCGATGGTTGTGCCCCTAGGACCAAATTGATGCTATGATCATGTTCCCCTCTAGAGGGTGGAATCTCATGAGGTTTGTCAAAGACCTGCACGTGGTTGTTTAAGGCCTGTTGCATCTTAGGATGAATATGAAGAGTAATGGGCTCGAAGGCCTGGATGACATTAAAATGGGCGATAACTCCATGGTGGCCCTTTTCTAACAACTTTTCCATCTAATGTGAGCTCATGATAGAAGGAGTACTTGCCCGGAGTCCGCAAAGAGTATGCATGTAGTCCTTTTGCTTAAAACTCATATGTAACTCTTGGAAATCCATTGTGATTGGGCTGAGTCTGTGGAGCCATTCAGCACCCAAGATAATGTCACACCCACCCATGTTGATGGCAAACATGTGGGTCTTTAGGTGGTAATCTCCCATCAAAAGTTTGATATTTTCACAACGATCTTCACATTTCATTGTCCCCCCATCAGCAATCTGGACCTGGAAATTAGAGACTGCTCTGAAAAAACAATGCACAGCTTTTGCGACTCTCTGATGGATAAATTTATGTGTGCTACCACTATCAATCAATACTACTATAGGGCGATGTTTAATAAATCATTTGATTTTAAGAGTTTGGGGAGAAGAAATGCCTGCCAAAGCATGAAGCAAGATAACTGGTTCTTCTAGAGTATCTGGGAGCTCATTGTCTTGCTCCTCATCTTCCTCCTCTGGTCCCTCAAAGGGTGGGGCTTCCTCAGATGAACTGTGATCAGTAGCGTCAATTTGAAAGAATTTGGGTTCCTTGCATTTATTCCCCGGGGAGTATTTGTCATCATAGTAGTAAAACAATCCTTTCTTTCTTCTTTCAACCATTTCTATGGGAGACACCTTTTGAACCTTAAGTGTTTGGGTAGTGCCTTGAGCCTGGGTGGGGCATCCCTTGGCTATGAAATTTGGATAAGGCGACTGGGCCGCTAAAGCACATTCCAGATCGATAGCCTTTGTGCAAGCTTCCATCCATGTGGTTGGGTGGTGCATCTGGACGTGAGCTTGGATGGCGTCTTTGAGACCACTTATAAAACATTCCAAGTAGAAATCATCTCCCAGACCTGCTGTGCGGAAGGCCAATTTCTCAAAGGCTATAATATAGTCGTTTACTATGCCTATCTGTCTAAGCTTAGTAAGATGACCCAAAAAATTAGATTCATGGTAACTGCCCTTAGACAACATTTATAATGCCACTACCACCATTGCCATCTTTCTTGGTCGAAGTAAAGGCCTCCCACACGTACTTTAGTTTCATCATCTACGATGTGATTCAGAGTGAAATATTGTTCCATTTGTGCTACCCATATTGATAGATTAGAGCCATAAAATTAGTACATGTCCAGCTTGGGAGGTCGAGGGTGGGAATGTTGGTGATTTCCATGGAAGTGGAGATGATGGCTAGATTTTCCTGCATGGTCGTCATTAAAAGCATATGCCTCTGATTGTAATGCCGACTTGTCCTTTGTGATGGTGTCTTGTAATGTCTGGATTTGCATCATTAACTCCGACAACTTTTTTTCAATGGTATCCATCTTCTCATTGGCCATAGCTTGAGCTCTAGTTTCTACCATGCACATATCCTGGTCACTTGTCGTCACTGTGAAAAAATTTGGGACCACCCGAAAATTGAAGCTGACAAGTGAATGGTACCACCGTGCTCAACTCCTCATTCTGGTTTTTTTTTTTTTTTTTTTTTTTTGGAGTTTTACTCCTTGCTTAACAATACTACAGTAGCCAATTTCCAGAAAAGTTAATCCTGCCCAATGTCCTGCGAGAATCGACCCTGAGTATAGTAGCCACAAGCCTCCTTGCCCAAATGGTTAGATCTATCTGCGAAACCCTCAAGTGCTGAATGTGAGTTGGACTGTGGCAGTGACTGAACCCCAGTTGCTAGATCTGAATGGTATTGTGGCGTTAGACCCTGAACTAGTGGAGCTAATTGTTGTGGTGGCGACAGAACCCCAGCTGCTAGATCTGATTTGACAAAGAAGATGATGGGTGATCTTCAGAGGGACAAGGGAACTATGGTCTCAAGGAGTGTCAGGTGCTACAAATCGTAATATACATAAGGGTCCAACAATAGTACCCGACCCAATCTTTCAGGGCACTAACTAAGGAGGATCAACCATACCCTTAGTCGTACTACCCGAATACCCTATCATATGTGTGAGTAATCTTCTTGATTGTTGTTCTCAGTGTACTGTAGCAACAAGACGGCTGGTGGTTTATCTATGGCGAGGTTTCAGGTGAACCTAGGGGGCTTCTAATATACCCTGTAGAAGACAGTCCGTGCATGGTTCTGTCTGATGCGCTACTAATTGAAGGGGTACCCACAGGGGTTACAAGGGAGTCCAACAAGAGTTAACACCTCTTGTATTTCCTGCATGCATGCCTCCCCAAATCTGTAGGTTTATGCGCTCAATGATAGATCCTATGGTTTAAAGACGCCATAGCACGTCTCTAGCCAAAAAAAAAAAATTCTGCTAAAAATGGAGATTCCACCAGCCCTGGAAAGTGCTATGATACCATTTATTATGCTCTTGAGTTGCAAGAAAATGCCAGAATACCGAATATATGAAAAAATACAACCCAAAACACAGAACAAGATGAGAAATAATAGCATGTATTTTATTATTCAGAGATAAAAGCAATGTTTGCTTGGCTCTTCGAGGGGGCAACCTCCAATAGAGCAGGGACCGATTACAAAATAAGACATGATGCTCCTCAATGGGGAGTCTCTATCCTTTATATAGGATTCATACATGCAATACCATGGGTTAGTACCATGGTTCTCTTAATACCATCTATCTAATACCGTGGCCCGTTTGCAACTAACTGTGGTCCCTTTCTTTAAATGCGGGTCAACCACTTACAATTATTAATATGAGCTTTATTGACTTTTTAACTAAATATAACTATGGCTCGACCCTATTACATAAATAAGGGGGTTAGGGTTGCACCCTAACAAAGTTGGTTCCTTCACATTTCATAGGTTGGTGCCTCAATTAGGTTGGAGCCTGCAACAAGTTGATGCTTTCATATCTTTGGGAGTTGGTGCCTCCAGCGGGTTGGTTCTAGAAAATTTATTTTGGGGGTTGGTGCTTGCAAGTTAATGTAATCAAATATTGAAGATAATAATATTTATGGTTTTATCCTACAAGGATTTCCACATATATTTGTTGTTCATGTGTATTGATGTGATGATTGATTTTATTAATGTAGTCTCATGGTTTAAGTTATGATGCATTGTGAAATTGTTTTAAATTTAAATTGGTGATTACACCGATTCACCATGATCCACATCTTGGGGGAGGCCCCCGAGATCTAAAATATTGAAATGGATCTTGTGGGGGAGCCCCCCAAGATTTGAATAATTGCAATGATAGAAAGAAAATGATAGAACACACAATAAATAAAACCATAAAGAAACCTTTTATTAAAACTGATAATAACTACAAAGGCTACATTACAGTGAACAATCTGTCCTTTTACAAAATGTGACTTGTCACTTATAGTCCTTTTTAGTTACAATACCACGGGTGAATTCCATGGGAGAATGTATAGCATGGGTGGATGTCACAATACCACAGGTCAATTCCATGGGTGAATGAACACTATGGGTGGATGTCACAATACCATGGGAAAATACCAATGGTGAATGAATACCATGGATGGATGTCACTTACAATACTATGGGTAAATTCCATGGTTGGATGAATACCATGGGTTGACGCCATTTTCTATTCGGATCATTCCTCCCTCCTTAAGAAGAAATGGTCCCCATCGCATGAAGTTCCCTCCTATGAAGCCTTTGCTGAATATGAAGAGCCACTGAAGAGAAGGGTTTTATGTGGTTAACCCATAACCATGGTGAATGAAGATCTGAGGATAGAGATACCCTGTAATGCTTGTGACCAACTGTGATACTAACAGTGTGCAGCCTAGCAAATGGACTTCGATGAAGAGTGGGTTTGTGGATGATCCATAACCATGACAAACGAAGATCTGAGGATAGAGATACCATGTAATTCTTGTGACCAAATGTGATGCTAACAGTGTACGACCTAGCAAATGAACTTTGATGACAAGGATTTTGTGCAGTTGACCCATAACTGTGATGTTGGTTGTTGATGAAGTAGCAGGTGCCGACATAGCCTGGGGTGAGAGGGCACGTCTCCAAAGAACCCAAGCCAAATGCTGCTATACTGAAATTGATCAATGTGAATCAGGTGCCTACTAAAGCAGGGTGGGAGGGCACGTCTACAAAGGAAACCCACTCCAAATACTACTCCAGAATTAAATTAGACATAACTCGGTCAATATAACTCAAAATATTTATTATAACCTATTTTTGGAAACAGAATGACCATTTTGCATCTCTCCATGTGTTGGAAATCCTTATATAGGCACTCTAGAATCTCATATTCATGCTGCGACTTTTTTTCCCTCACAATAGTTCAAAAAAAATAGCTGATTTTAAATCAGTTATATCTCCCATATACGAACTCTGATTCGACCCATTTTTTTTTTTTGAAATGGAGCAATTTTTCGAGATGAGCTCAGATATACAATAACTTTTCTTAAATTATGCACCAAAATGGCAAAAAAAAGATAGGATAGCCGTCATCCAAAAATTGATGTCAGAAACATTTATGCAACATAGTTAATTTTAAATCAGTGATATCTCCCTCATCAGGACTCCAATTCAGCCGATTGTTTTGTATGAATTTGGGTATTTTTTCATAGAGAATCTAGATCTATTATCTATTTTGGTAAATTTTTCCCAAAAATTTCAGATCTGATCTGCAAACTCGCCTCCCAAAAGCATTCCTGCAAAAAATGAAAAAGAAAAAATTTTCCCGCTTGGCCCAAAAAAATGCTCTGTGGAGGACATAGCACATGCCTAAAGTTTGTTGAATATTTCTGCAAAATTTGAAACTGAAATATGCATCAAACCCTCATTCCCATGGAATCATAACTTGCTCTGATACCACTAATCCAGACCTTGGGGGGAGGCCCCCAGGATCTAAAATATTGAAATGGATCTTGTGGGAGAGGCCTCCCAGATCTGAAGAATTGTAATGATAGAAATAAAATGATAGAACACACAGTAAATAAAACCACAAAGAAAATTTTTATTAAAACTTATAATAACTATAAAGGCTACATTGTGGCAAAGAATCTGTCCTTTTACAAAATGTGGCTTGTTACTTATAGTCATTTTCAGTTACAATACCACGGGTCAATTCCATGGGTGAATGAATACCATGGGTGGATGTCACTTACAATACCATGGGTAAGTTCCATGGGTGGATGAATACCATGGGTTGATGCCATTTTCTATTCGGATCACACCACCCCCCTCCCCCTCTCAATGATAATAATTACAACACACAATGATGTAAGAAGTGTAGAATAGAAAGGTAACATGATACTCCATACAAACCTCAATAGAATGGAATTGCAGAAAGGAAGAATATGAAATTGATGGAAAAAGAAAGGAGCATGCTCAGTGGTGTCATGTTAGGAAAACAATTATGGGCAGAGGTAGAGGATAATGCATGTTTCTTGGTAAATCAACCACTTCATTAGCCTTGGATGACAACACTTCACATGAGGCATGGATTAGTAAAAAACCTTCTCTTAAACATCTTAGAGCTTTTGACTGTGATTCTTATATACATGTTCCAAAATAAAATAAGAGTAATTTTGGGAATAAAGTTGAAAGGTGTATCTTTATTGGTTATACACATGGTATAAAAGGTTAAAATTGTTAGAACACAATAACTAATAAGACTATATATAATCAGGATGTTGTATTTAGAGAGGTTAAGATGTTCCCACCAGAAAGTCCTACCAAGGGAAAAATAACCAAGGAAAATATATTTTGAGTTGAAGGATGAAATATTTGACTTGATTGAAGAACATGAATTGGAAGAACAAAAATCTCAAACTCCAATATTGAGGAGATTGGTTTGGGAAAGAAGGAAACAAAAAAGGTATACTCCACTTGATTTTTATACTAGTTTTTTCTGTATCTATTACTAGTGATGATCCCATAACTATTAGGGAGGAAGTGGATTTAGAAGATGGTAAACTATAGGAGAATGACAAGGTTGAAAAAATGGATATATTTAATAAGAATGAGGCTTGGGATCTAATTGATTTTCCATCTAGAAGAAATCCTATTAATAGAAAATGGGTTTTTAAGAAGAAACTGAGTGTAGAAGGTAAAGTGTAGAAGTGCAAAGCTCACTTAGTAGGAAAATGCTATTCCAAGGAAGAGGGAATTGATTTTAGTGAATTTTTTTCTCTTCTTGATAAATTAACTTCTATTATATTTCTATTTCCTTTGTTGTTTCATTTTATCTTAAAGTAGAGAAGATGGATGTGAAGACAAGATTCCTACAAGGGATCTTGAAGAAGAAATCTACATCAAACAACTAAAAGGTTTGTAGTGAATGGAAAGCAATATCTAGTTGGCAGATTGAAAAATTCCCTGTATGGGTCAAAACAATCTTTAAGCATGTGCTATCAAAGTTGTATGCTTATGTATTGGGACTTGATTTCTCAAAAAGAAAAGGTGTTCATTGTGTGTATTCCAAGTTGATGATCATTTTGTTTATGTGAACATGTATATTAATGTTATTTTTCTAACAGGAAACAATAAGGAAATTATCCAAGATGTCAAAAATTAGTTGACTTGTAAATATGATGTGAAATACCTTGGTGCTACAAATCTTATTTTGGGAATGGAAATTAAAGTGATTAGTAAAACAAGAAATTATGGTTAAATTAGAGGAAATATGTTGATATAGAATTGTAAAATTTTAATATGTAGGATTGTAAATTGGTTAAGGTCCTTATTCTTGGAGGTGTGAAGTCAAGACATTGGAAGAGGAAGATGACATTACCCACATTCCCTATGATAGTGATGCTAGTATTTTGTTGTATGAAATGGTTTGCACTTTTATTCATGATATGCTTGTCAAGAATCACTTATTTGATTGGATAACCAACATAGTGTTTTTGTTCATTACCCCTCTCTTATGGGATCAATTAGACGAGGATGTTATGTTTTCTTAGGTTGGGCAGTATATCAAATCACTAGCATTTTGCTTAGACAATATCTATTGACAATAGGAGATCCAATCCATTTTTATATGGCAATTTGTCGATTATGACTAAACATTGTACATGTAGTGGGAGTTTTAAGTAGGTATATATCAAAACTAGGGAATGAGCATTGGAAAACTATAAAGAGGGTTTTCAAGTATTTGTGTGGAACTATAAATTATGGAATAACTACAAAGTAAGACCTAAAAGTAGATAAATTTTTAGATATATGTTAATACAAATTGGGTTGGAGATAAGAATTGCAAAAGATATACAAGTGGTTATATGTTTAACATATTTGGAGGATTAATTAGTTAGATGAACAAGAGATAGTATACAATTGTAATATCAACTACAATAGTTGAATACATGGTATTTTTTCATGCAAGTAAGGAATTTGTATGGCTAAAAATATTGATGTTTAGGTATTGGGTTTGTGACGCACAATAAATTTGAATATGCAATACACGCGCACATATAGAATGAATTGACTATTGAATGATGTTTTTTACAATGAAGGCCTTCATTTAAATATATCCTTGGGTTCCTTTTAACAAGGGATCATGATATTTGATTGTGCCCCTTTACATAATCATTATATTTCTTTTTTTCTATACATAACATTTCCTTCCCCTCTGTTGTCACAAAATCACACACTAAGGGCTGCAACCTAGTGAAATCTTATGCAACTGTTTCAGACCAGACTTTAGACCAAAGATTAGCCTCCTTGATCAGAGAGGGCTCTCTCACAAACTTCTGATAAGAATTAATCACAATAACAGAGGGCTAACTCTTTACACACTTATGAAAATGAAGCTGGTTGGACACACATCAGATTTGGTCTTCATTGGGCTATGGAGTCTCACACACTTAGTAAACAAATTACAGTCATTTCATGGAAGTCAAGGCTCTTTGCATTAAATGTTCAAACATTACTTCACAAAAACCACAGCTTGCCAAACACACAGGAAGTCAGAGCATAAGGTATGAATTCTGAGTGATTGTGTTGTGACAAAGGCTGTACCAGAACATTAACAAAAAAAAACCACAGCTTGCTAAACATACAGGAAGTCAGAGCATTGAAAATGAATTCTGAGTGATTATGTTATAACAAGGCTGTATCAGAACATTAACAAAACAAAACACCATCATATTTGAACAATATAATCCATTGAGAATCTTGAGAAGAAACAACAGTCGTTTACTATTACTGTAATAAGAAAATGTACATATACCAATATGAGAACTCAGTCTTTTTCATAAAAAGTCTCCAACCCTTGATACATCTAAGTTCTTCCTATATATAGGAAATAAAGCTATACTATTTTGAGTCTCCTCAACAAGCATGAAGGGAGCTCGAAAACTTAAAATTAACTACCTTATCCGTATTGAAACTAATTTGCTAAATACAGAGGTATTGCTTTTAATGCAAAGAGTCCTAGTTCTAATCAAATTCTGCTTCTTTCTCCTTGTTTACTTGATTCCTTCTTGATTTCTGACAGCTGTGTTCTTCATGTATAAGCTGAAATGTATCTCGAGGAGCATTCGTTGTACTTGTTACTTTGGATCCTGAAGGTGTTGCTGACTCAACATTTGTTGTAGAAATATCCTCTGTTTTCCCGGTCCCTGTTTTGCTCCATGTTCTTTTTCCAACAAGATATGCTTTAAGCTGTATTAATGATCTTTAATAACCATGTCATACACCATCTGCCTGAATAATCAAGATACTTTTCGCATACTGCCAGGTGTTGAACTCAAAAATCCTGGTAAGCCTACCATAAACCCTAATTCTGCGGACATAAAGGAGCTTTATGGAACTTGGTAAAAACAACAGATCTTACCTTTATGCATTGAGGTTTACACTTGTCAACTTTTTAAGGCTTAAGCAATCATGGTGATTCCCTTTCCATCCTCGAAGCCTTTCTCCACAAAATTCGGTGACCTCAGCAATGTTTTCAAATTTTCCTCCAAAAATAGTCACCTACAGCAGTTTTGTAGCGCGCTACGAAACTGTTGTTTCTTGCAAAATCACACAATCACAGTCTTCAATCATTTCAGACTGCCACTTCTTTTCTTTTGATCCAAAAATAGCATACTATCCTTTCCTTTATACAAGCCTCAAAAACATTAATGAACTTTAAATAACATGACACAAAATTTGGTGCAATAATGAAATAAATTCATTTGGCAGCTAATTGGCCTAGCTGAGCCTTCAGCTTGGCCAGTTCATTTTCCATAGCAGCAATCTCAGACACTGTCTTTTCAAAATTGGCCAACTCCTGGTCAGCTGCTTCCCATTTTCCCTTAGTGGATGAGGTTTTCTCTTTTTTAACCAAAGGAGTCTTTTCCCTTATCTCTTTCTTTTTGCTCTCCTTGGTTTCTTTGGCCTGAGCTACCTGTTTTCCTTTCTGTTTGGTCTGCTCTCTGGTATATATTATCCTTTTAGTTTCTTGTACCTTTTCTACCTTTACTTCCTTTTCTGCCTTCTTTGCCTTGTCTAATTTTTCTCTCCTCTCTGGTTTCTTTATCTCAGGCAATGTTTTAGTTTGTTCTGTTATTGCCTTGGCAGTCTCCTCACCTTTTGGAATTTGTTCTGCTGCTTGTGCTTGACCTCTAGTAATTGGCCTTCTGGGCCTCACCATGAATTCCTTTCCCGCTTCTTCGAATCTGAGCCTTTTGGAAGCTTTAGATTTCTTAGAACTGTCAGGAGATGAATGTGTCAGGTCTATTGGCACGGGCTCCACTTGTACAGAAGTAGCTTGTTCAAAATCAATGGCTTCTAACAAATCTTTAAGGCTACCCTTAGACATGGGGCTATCCTCTGTCGCAATTGACTTTCCCTTTTCCTTGTTCAACTGACTCCTTGTTCTGATTTTGTTTTGCTGTGCTATTTCCTTTGGCTTGGATGCCACTTTCTGGTATTTCATCTTTTGCTCAGATGGTTTTGGTGTTTCTTTGATAACTATGGGTTTCCCTGATTGTTTTGTTTTATCCTTTGTTTTCTTACGGTCTTTAGCCTGCTGCTTAGGCTTAGCCACTGTAGGCTCTTCCACTATTGTTTCCAGTACAGGTTCTTCAACCATTGCAGACTCTTGAGTCTCTTTTTCCTTTTCTCTGTCTGGTAAAGGGGTTAGACCGGTTTTACTTTGGAAACCCGACATAAAGATAAATGAATCCCAATCCCTTCCAATCTTATTCAGGCTATCTAATACCAGTAACTTGATTAAGCCATGATGAAAAAAAGATGTTTCTTGATTTTCCTTTTTATACTGAACCTTGTCACACATTTTGCCTAGACTCCTAAACAGATAGAAAGGAATATCTATGGAGGTCTTTCCTGTGAAGTGTAACAGAAGCTTGAAATGGTAGGAGTAAATTTTAGTATACCTGCCCTCACAAGTGAGATACTTCTGAATAGCTGTAAGTAGCAGAGCATACTGCTCTTTGACATAATGCCTAGGAATTGCCTTAGAAAGGTCCTGGTTGACATATTGCTCTTTTAGAAATTCTTTGCATGGTGTTGTGTCAAACTTGTAGTTTTTAAACCACTCCTGACCACTCCTTGGGATCTCGGTAACAGCAGAGATAACTTGTGGAGAAACAGGGAATTCTAATAATGCAACTTTAGAATTTAGGCCACTAAAGTTCAGAGCGAAAGCCTTGGTTACCTCTGTATGTCCGCCTTGTAGTTTCTCACAAAACCTCCAGCAACCGGCTTGTTTGAACGCTCGAGCAACACTTTCATCCCTTAGCGTGAGGTCGAGTCCCTCTGGTTCAGTCCTTAAGCATCTCCCGGATCTATTCTCTCGTTTTTCCATCTTGCTCAGAAAAAACTTTGCACAGAAACTCAATCAGCAATTACAACTCTCTCAACAGCTTTGGCTTTCAGAATGCGGCTCGCTTGCAGTAAACTTTCTTTTGAATGAGAATTCGGGCGGCTTCCTTTAGTTTTTTGAAACACTTAGCATGGAATAGGCACGTTGAATGCAGTCATGAATAAACATAATTGCACCACCTTACCTCATAAGATTGATTAACATCATAGACATGCATGTGATCCTATTCAAATGGCGGGATGGATCCTATTATGATCTAGATGGGATGTCGACTGACACATCTAAACGGTTTTTTGATGACTCATACCCCAAGATTTGACACTTCAAGACAATGTACTGCAGAAAATACCCGAATCCCCGATTTCGTAGCGCTGGCAATCATGAAATGACATGCCGCGCTACGCAATGGCTGCTCAGGAATGGTGAAAAATGATTTCGCAGTTAAAACAGGCCAATCATATTTACACTACGAAACTGTGCAATGTCAGAATGATATAATCAAGACTAGATATGCTATGGGAGATGGAAACTAACGATTTTTAACAAGGACATACCTCAATTAATCTTTAGAAAAGACTAATTTTAAAGTAATAAACCTAAACAACCTATTGACTTGAACCAAAAATTTACATATGGATCTTTGTACATAGATGAACTTGTAACCTTAAGTGATAACACCCTCAAACGAAATTATTTGTCCTCAAAGAATAGGTAACGAGGCATGTTGCTGATGAAAAATATTTGTCTCCTAAGATGATTCTTCTTACAGTAGGTGCTTCCACTTAATAATATATTCTTTAATTACTCATAATGGTAATTTCTTTTCTCTGGTGGTAATGATTCCTTATGGTTCTAAAACGATCTTCCCTTCATCATCTAATGTGGGGAGTGCCATTTGTGCTACATGGTGCTTTCCTAGTGACTTCTTGAGGCAAGATACATGGAAAGCATTGTGAATGTAACATTTATCAAGAAGTCTTAAGTTGTATGCTACTTCGATGCTCTTTTGGTTAATTTGATATGGTCCATAGAACTTTGGTGCCAATCTGTTTTTCCTTGTTTCATTAGGGATAACTATTTTTAAGGATGAAGCTTAAGAAATACCAATTATCCAATCTCAAAATATATTTTTGTTTTATATTAGTCAGCTAGCTATTTCATATGATTTCTTCCAATATCTGAATTTTTCTTTAGCATCTAAAAGAATTTTTGGGTTTCTTCTAACTGATCTTTTATTGCTAAATTTTTTGTTTCATTTATAGTGAATTCCTTCCATTTAGGGATATACTAGCTATAAAGAGCTTGAAATGGATTCATTTTGGTTGAGGTGTGACAAATAGAGTTGTATTGCTAAGGTGTAACCATTGAAACCAATTATCATGTTTATCTGTTACACAACTATGAAGGCAAGCCTCCAAACATTTATTGACAATTTTTGTTTGACCATCTATATTAGGATGATAAGTTGAACTCATATTGAGGTATGTTCTGATTTGTTTGAAAATTTCCTTCCAAAATTTCTCTTTAAATTTGGCGTCTCTATTACTAACAATGACTTTTGGAATCCATGCAATTTGTAGACATTTTTGCAAAATAATTCAATGATCTGTTTTTTAGATTTTTATTTTTTTATTCCCATAAAGTTTTCATACTCTATGAGTCTATTAAATACAATGATACTTTTTTCCTTTCCACTTGACATATGTAGTCCTTCAATAAAGTCCATTGATATTTCTTTCTAGTTTTGGTTTGGAATATTTAGGGGGTGGAGCAATCTGGGGGTCAATGATGTTCTTACTTTTATTTCTTTGGTACTGATCACACTTTTCTAGAAATTTATGAATATTTTTATTCATCCATTTCTAAAAAAATGAGTGGTGTGGATTATAGTACATTTTAAGGAAACCCACCTGTCTACTACTGGTGAGTAAAGGGATTCCTTGAGAACTTTGGACTTAAATTTTGAATTTGGGCTTAGGTAAATTCTTCATTTATACCAAAGAATATCCTTTTTCCATTTGAATTTTGAGTTTTGAATAAGATTATTTATGATAGCACATGTTTCTAGATCTTTTGCATACTCATTTTTAATTTCGTTGAGCCATTCTAGAACTACAACTGAAATTTCAAGTGATGGTAACTTTTCATCTTTTTGGGAGATAGAATTTGTTGTTATGTTGTATTTTCCTTTCTTATGTGATATCTCCATATCAAAAGTAGTAATTTTTGGATCCAATTCTATTGTTTTGTAGAAAGTGTTTTTGGTTGGAGAAGGTGTTGAAGACTATTATGATCTATTCATATAAAAACTTGCTTCCCAAAAGATATTGTCACTATTTGGCTAGTGCACAAAGAATGGAGAGTATTCCCTTGTTGTATGTAGATTTTAGACATTCTATTTTATTGAGCTTCCTTCTTTCAAATTCTATAGGATGTTCATCCTGCATCAACACTACCCCTATTCTGAAACTTGGAGCATCACATTCGATTACAAAAGGTTTTGAAACATATGGAGTTGTTACTACAATAATAGTGGACGTAATTTTATTTAAGGTTTCAAAACATTTTTATGCCTTGTCATCCCATTGGAATAAGTTATTCTTAAAAAAAAATAGAGGTGTGGTTACATGAGCATAGATCTAAATAAACCTTCGATAGTATCATGCTAACCCCAAAAATCCTCTTAATTTAGGAATGTTAGTTTACCCGGGCTTGTGTGATTGCTATAATCTTGTTTGGATCTACCTTCACTCCTTCCTATGATATCACATGTCCCAAATACTCTACTTCTTCTTTTCTGAAGGTACATTTTGACATCTTTGTGTAGAATTGGTTTTTTTCTAGAAGAGATAGAACTTGCTCCAAATGCTTCAGATGCTCATCCCATGTTTTAATATTTATAAAATATCTTCAAGGAAGATTACCACAAATTTCCTTAGATATGGTCAGAATAATCCATTCATGGTTTCCTGGAAGGTGATTGGGGCATTATTTAATTTGAACAACATAACTTTGAATTCATAGTTCCCATCATGAGTTTGGAAGGTAGTCTTGTCCATATCTTACAATCTTACTATGATTTGGTAATATCTTGATCTCAAATTTGGTTTAGAAAAATACTTGGCTCCATGTAGTTCATCCAACATGTCATCTATTAATGGAATACAGAAATTATTTTTATTTTTATCTTATTAAATCTTATGTAATCAATGCATAGCCTAAAATGTCCATCCTTCCTATGAACGAGCGTTATAGGAGATGCAGAAAGAATTCTACTTTTTGAATGAAATTGCACTTTAGTATGTCTTGAACTATCCTTTTGATTTTTTTATTTTTTTTTATGATGGGGGTACTGATATGGTTTGATGTTGATAGGATTTGATGATGCTTTTTCTTTGATTATGTTCTCAATTTGTATTTCAGGGGGCATCTCTAGAGGCAAATATTGGAATAGTTTCTTTTTTTTTTTAATTAACTCCTGGATCTCAGGTGGTTCTTCACTAAAAAATTCTAAGGCAATATTTCCATTTGATGACATTGTACTATATATGCAGGTGCTCCTTTTCGAACAAGCTTCACCATTTTATGGGATAATACAATTTAATTTTGGGGTGGATGAAAACCATATATTTATATTTCTCTCCTTGCCATCTAAACTTTATAAAGTGTTTTTGATGGTTGGTGGAGTAAGTGCCTAATGTTTGTAGCCATTGGAAAACTATGACACATCCACTCCTCCAAGAGGTAATCTGTAAAACGAGCTCCTAAATCTGCAATTTAGCCTTATGGCATTTTCCTATTCCTTTGATTTTATTTTCATTTGCTACCATGACTTTCATATTAGGCATTGGATATGTGAAAATATTCAACCTTTTTGCAAGATTTATGGCAACAAAACTGTGAGTGCTTCATGTATCTATTATTACCATTAAATTGTTATTTTTGATATGCCCTTTTAACTTTAAGGTTTGGGGCTAGGTTATTCCTTTCATGGATGATAGTGATACTTGTAGAACATTCTGGTTATCTGAGTCTAGGAAAATTTGTTGAGAATCGTCAACTTCTTCTATGACTAATTATTTACTATTTGAATCATCCTTTGCTTCACACTTATATAAATTTTTGGTATTATTCCCTTTAAAGCATTTGTCTGGGATCTCATTTTTTGTCGTGCTATTTTCATTTTCCTTCTTTTATTCATTGAACTTGTAGATTAGATTTTCCTCCTCTTAAATTTGGTGGAAGGTATTTTGTATTTTCTACTTTGGTAGCATAGGGAATATTCCAACTTGAGTAAACATTATCGAGTATTTGTAGGGATGATATTTCCAACTTATTTTTTGTAGTTTTTTCCTTGTGAATTTCGTTTTCCATCTGTTGGTGACCCCGAGTCACACCGTGCTGTGCTACAATGCAAAGCTTGGGAACATCTAAATATGATTTTTAATTTTATGTTTTAATCGATTTGTTTTCTTTTGGTAAATTGTGTATGAAAGTACTAGTATTTTATAAAACATTTATGGGTATGTTTTCCACATATTTTTAGGTTTGATCATCCATACACTTGGGGATTTACATAAAAGTTATGAGGGTTTGAAGAGGAAAATTGAAAGAATCCATTCCTAGATTATTGACATCAAAGAAACATCTCAGCAATTAAGAATTCAACTGTATAATACAAAGTAACTTGATTTTATGCCTTTAACTTTTAGCCCATGTGAGAATTTATCAAAATAAACAAGGATACTCCATGTGACCTTGGTAAATTCACAGAAATTAAAGAAAACAATCTTACAAATTTGGGTTTCCATCATTTCTCAAAATTACAATAAGATTCCATATAAGAATCAAGTGTACAAACATGATTTTCCATGAAATTTTATTGCGATTGTATTAATATCATGCAAAATTAAAATTACAAGAGGGTTTGTATAGTTACATGTGAACAGAGAATCACAAACAACCCAAAATGTACTTCAAAATTCCTTCCTTACAATAACTTCAACATATCCCAACACTTTTTCCAATAAAACTTTGGTAGAGTTTTAGTACATAAAATTTTCTACCCATTTAACATAAAAATGAGGCCTATATAAGGCTCTATAGACCCAACACATTGACCTAAAACCATTGCTAGTATTCGGTAACCACTAGGAATATTTACAAACAACTAGTAGTTTCATAACTAACTTCTTCTAGAAATTTCCAACGGTAAGGTGTTAGACATTTCCAGTTGTAGGGTGGGTCCTGCCCTACCTTGGTTATCCAAAACTGGTTGTAGTGACCTCCTTCTCTCTTGTTCATGTGTGTTGGTTGAAAGGAGGGTGCATTAATTTGGTTGGAATGTTGCTGGGGTCTGCCTCAACTGAGATGGCACCTATGATTTTGGTTGTGCTTGTTGTTGTTGAGGTGGCCTGGAGCCTGAGCCTACCTCCATCTAGGATGCCTATTGTACCATTCCTCCAACTTGGGACTGTGCATGTTCCCTTTGAGTGGTCACTCTGTATAATTACATCAATCCTTTCCATTCTTTTCCAAGCAGAATGTCACACATTTGTAAATTGAAAATGCATCCCTCTATATTTGTGACTGCATCATAATCCACTTGGCCTTGTTCCTTGAAAAATATTTTTAAAAAGAACAAAATTTCAAAATAATCTACATAAAGATTGGTAATGTATCTTCCCTATAGAGCATAATGTTCTTCTCCAAGGTCTTTCTAATCACTTTTTATTCTAGATAAGCTCTATATGAGAGAATATTTTGGATACAAGTGTCCATTTCCATAAAAAAATGATGGGAATTTCCTTTTGTATAAAATCTTGTGTTTGTCCTTGAACCTTTATATCTCCTTTGAAATTGGTCCAACATTTATCTACCATTGTCACTAGCTTTTTCTTCCTTTTCATGTAGTTTTTTATTGCCACTACCTTAGATCTATTGATATCCAATTTTGTGATATCTTCTTTAGACACATTGAGAAAATATACTGTTACTTTAGTTTTGGTGGGCAAATCTCCAATATTTTTATTTATTGCATTCATTTTTGTGTTAGCCCTTTTGGAAATATCTATGTTCTCTTGGACTAGCTCCATGTGGTTCCAATTCTTGTCCACAATCTTTATTATTATCTCCCATATTATTGTTAAATTTGCGGCTTTGAACGAGGATTTACTTGGGTGTTTCCTTTTCAACACATCTTGCTCTGTTCGATTTGTTGGTAATCATTTTGCCTCTAGTATAGTTCTATTTGTACTTTCTAAGTCTTCTACCTTCTTCTTTAATTCTTTCTCTCGACTAGAGAGTAGAATCTATATTTTCTTGGCACCATTTGACACCACCATTGATTCAACATGCCCTACAAGAGTATCAAGAGTTTAGTGGGACTGAGATGTCTCACTTGACTTCTCTTTCATTCCTTGAAGTTGTGCCTCTAGTAACACAATTTCATCTTTGTACTATTTATTCTCGGTTATCATATCATATAGTTTTTTCTTTAGCTCTTGATTTTCCCTTTCTTCCTCTGCCAGCTCATTAACTTGCACATGATGTGCATCCAGGATCTTCATTTTCTTCTTTAGGGTAGCTATCTCCATTTCCTTGTCATCCAACATATTTTTGTATTGTTTGAAGTCATAAGGGTGTGTGGCTAGATGAGTGATCTTATTCTCAATATTATTATCTTGGTCTTTCTAGATCTGCACACCATTCTCTCATACTTTGGTTGACTACTTTCCTTATTATACATCTCTTGTAGCTTTCTTGTTGTGGCATTGGTCCTATGCATCTCCCTATGCTTCATGTGTGTCACTTGCATGTCCAGTTCCATTATATATGTGGATGAAACACGATCGACTAGTAGGGACTTCTAGTGGACCTCATAATCCTCCATGGACCTCACGTTATGTGCTTTAGAATACAAAAATGCCAATTTTAAAATCCCTTTCTTGTCATCCGAAGCACTTTTGACTTGCATTTTGGGAAATGGTTGATTCTCATTTATTCTTATATCCCTTTTTCTCTCTTTGGATACCTACTTGGTCATTGCTTGAGATTGTTCCACGGTTGACATTTGTCCAAGCTTGGAGACCTCACTTGACTCTTTTGCCTCAAATGTTGAAATAGTGGAAGTCATGTGATCAATAGTGAAAGATGGATTTGCATGGCTTTCCAATTGGTTATTATACAAAACTAAAGCTTGGGGTCTTGTATCTTCATCATCTTCTTAATCTTCATCATCTCCCCTTGCTTCCTTCCTTTTGGCCCTCTTAGACTTACGCTCCTCTCCCTAGTCTATATCCATGGGATCTGATGTAGAGGTGGGATGTGCTTGATTCTATAGGATGCATAATCGACTTGCACTCATCCCACATTGATTTATTGGCACATTCTTCCACTATGGGGTTGGATTCATGCTTGTGTTTTTCTTTTTCCTTATCCTTTTTTCTTTCATATATGATATTGTTGTTGGATGTGGAGCCTGACTTTTTAGAGATTTTTTGTTTCAGCTGTGGTTAGATCACAGTACCTAACGATGGGGTCCGAGGGGGGTGGAAACAACCACTTAGCTCCCTCCCCTGGCAGGGGTTCGGGGGCAATGCCCCTAAAGCAAAAATTAAATGAAAAATTGCCTTGTAAAATATTGTAATTTTGTAGTTAATCATGGTCGTTCATTAGGCGAAAGATCTGACAATAGAAGTTATCTTGATTTAGGGTTCTTTTTCCCCCAAAAGGAAACCCTTAGTTTATATGAGGGAATTTTATTGCGGTTGTGGATCATTATTATTTTGTGCGAGAAAAAGAGAGGAGATTGTGTGAGAGCGAAGAGGAAATTACAACAAATTTGTTGTAGGTTTTATCCATTCATTTTTTTGGATAATATAAAAGGAAGGAATGGTTGTTTCACCATGGACATAGCCCATATTGGGTGAACCACATATATCTGTGTCTCTCTTTTTTTCTTTTTTGTGTTTGTTTTTTCCACAATATTTTTTTCATTTCATTGCTTTGTTAATTAATTTCTAACAACTAGTATCAGAGCTGAAGGTCTATTTGGTTGATAAACTCGCAAGAAATAAGGGTTATTCGTTCAAGTGGGAGTAATGGTGAATACAGTAGGTTTAGGGTTGAGAAATTTAATAGCCAAAAATACCATCTATGGAATATGCAAATGGAGGATTATTTGTATTAGAAATATGTTTACCTACTGTTGAGAAGAAAAGCAAAGAAGCTGACAAGTCTAATGAATGAAGAATGGGATATTCTTTATACAAAGGCACTAGTAATAATGCGGTTGTGCCTAGAAGCATCAATAGCTTTCAACATTTCAAAGAAATGAAAACAGAGGGTCTAATGATGACATTGGCCAAACTATACGAAAAACCCTCAACGTCAAACAAGGTATTTATTATGAAGCATTTATTTAATATGAATATGTTAGAAGGTGGATATATTGTTGATCATTTAAATGAATTTAACATAGTTACTAGTCAGCTAAATTTTGTAGGGGTAAATTTTTATGATGAAGTTAGGGCTCTATTATTTCTGTGCTCATTGCCAGAAAGTTGGAATGGCTTAGTCATGGCCATCAATAATTTTGTCTCTGGATCTAGTATTTTAAAGTTTGATGATGTTGTTGGTGCTATCCTTAGTGAGGAAATGCAATGGAAAATCTCAGGTGAGGCAAAATGTAATGCTTTGATTTCAGAGCCTAGGGGAATAAAGCTAAAGAGAGGAAAGAGCCCATGACATTGCAGTAAGTCAAGGAAAGGTAGATCCAAATCCAGATCAGGGATAGTGTGTTGGAAATGTGGGATGAAAGGACACTTGAAGAAAGACTATAAATATCGAAAGGGAAAAGAAGGAGATGGACAACAAGAGAACAATCATGAAGCGAATGTGACAAGTGATGTGTTGCAAGATGATTCAATTATTTCATTATAAAATATTATTGCTACCTGGGAGGTAGATTCAGGGGCTTCATTCCATGCCACACCTGATAGGAAACATTTTCATGAGCATGTTCAAGGAGATTTTGGACAATTTCGTTTGGGTGTTGATAAACCATGTAAAGTCATTGAAATTGGCAAGGTTTTTCTAAAGAAAAAAATGAAAACCAATGGTTATTAAAGGAGGTAAGGCGATGTAAAGAAAAATCTAATTCCAACAGGCAAGTTGTGAGGTGAAGGCTATGAAACTACATTTATAGACAAAACCTGAAAGGTCACTAAAGGATCCTTGATAATAGAAAAAGGAGAAAAGGTTGGTACAATTTATTTATGCAATGGTATTTCTAATTTTGCTAATGATTTATCCTCTATAGGAGTAGATGTGGCATTGTGGCATCATAGGCTTGGGCACATGAGTGAGAAGGCAATGCAGATTCTTCACTCATGAAATTTGTTGCAAGGTTTGAAGCACGTTGATTTGGATTTCTGTGAGAATTGTGTTTATGGAAAACATAAGAGAGTCATATTTCTTATAGTTGGGAAAGAAAAGAAAAGTGAAAAATTATATATATGCATACAAATGTATGGGGACCTACTCATGTATTATCTCTCGGTGGCTCTCGCTATTATGTTACTTTTATTGATGTTGCAACTAGGAAAACTTGGGTATATTGTATTTGAAATAAATCTAATGTCTTTGATAATTTTAAGAAATGGAAAGATTTGGTTGAGAAGGAGATGGGAAAGAAGTTGACGTATCTCAGATCAGATAATGGAAGTGAATATTGCAAAAAGGATTTTTATAATTATTATTCAGAGAATGAAATTCATAAAGACAATACAGTTCCAAGAACACCACAATAAAATGGAGTGTCATAAAGGATGAATAGGAAAATCATGGAGCATGCAAGGTGTATGGGATTGCATGTAGGGTTACCCTTACAATTTTGGGAAAATGTTGTAGATACTAATGTTTATCTAATAATCAAAGGGACTTGAAGTTCCTTGGATGGTGGTATTCTAGAGGAGGTATGGACAGGTAAATAGGTAAACTACTCATTTCTAAATACTTTTGGTTGTGAAGCATTTGTCCACATCAATAAAGAAAATAGAACAAAGTTGGAGGAGAAATCCAAGAAGTATACCTTTATTGTATATGGTGTTAATGATTTTGGTTATCGCTTATATGACTATGAAAACGATAAAATCATCAGGAGTGGAGATGTGGTATTCAATGAAAGGGTTTTGTACAAAGATCAGTTGCAAGAAAAGAGATGAGAAAAAGAAAACACATAATACACAATGCTTGATGAGATCACGGGAAAAGTAAATTCAAAGGTTCCAGGAAAACATAATGATCAACAACAACAAGCACTGCAGAAAGAACAACAACAATAAGTACCTCAAAGTATTGTTAGTGCTATTAGAAGATCTTCCAAGTTAAGTAGACCCCCTGAATTATAGTCTCCTTCATTATATTATTTATTGTTGACTGATTCTAGTGAACTATAAGGATATGAAGAAGAAATGCAGGTAGAAACTAGGAAGAATTGAGAGCAATCCATGAAAGAATAGACTCCTTGGTACATAACCAAACTTGGGACTTAGTCAAGTTGCCTGTAGGTAAAAAAACATTGCAAAATAAATGGGTTTGCAGGTTAAAGGAAGAAGATGGAGGAAAACAAAGGTATAAGGCTAGACTCATGGTGAAGGGGTTTGCACAAAAGAAAGGTATAGACTTTGATCAAATATTTTCTCCTGTTGTTAAAATGGCTTCAATGAGAATTATTTTAAGTCTAATTGGAGCAGAATATTTTCATCTTGAACAATTAGATGTAAAGACAACATTTCTCCATGGGGATTTAGAGGAATAAATCTATATGCAATAGCCACAAGGATATGATGTCAAAGGGTAGGAGAGATAGTTTGCAAATTGAAGAAGAGCTTGTATGGCTTAAAATAGGCTCCAAGGTAGTGGTATCTAAAACTTGATAGGTTTATGTCTGAACAAGGTTATACTAGATGTCACTTTGACCACTGGGTTTATCTTAAAAATAAAAATGATTGAATCTATATTTTATTTCTATTGTATGTAGATGACATTCTTATTGCAAGGTCTAACATGCTGGAAAAAAATGTGCTCAATGGAAAATTGGCTAATTCATTTGCAATGAAGGATTCGGGTGTTGCAGAAAAAATCCTTGGTATGAGAATAACTAGAAACACGAAAAATTACAAATTAACATTGTCTTAGAGTGAGTACATAAAAAATGGGTTGGAAATATTTAATATGAAGAATGAGAAACCAATTAGTACACCTTTGGTAGCCATTTCAAACTAAGCAAGGAGATGTGTCCCAAGGCCCAGGAAGAGATGGATTATATGTCTAAAGTTCCGTATGCATCAATAGTTGGAAGCTTAATGTATGCAATGGTGTGCACAAGGATTGATATTGCACATAAAGTGGGAGTTATGAGAAGGTATACGAACAATCCAGAAAAAGAGGATTGGATGGTAGTGAAGTGGATTCTCAGGTATTTGAGAGGCACCATTAATAAAGTGTTATGTTTTGGAGGTTCAAACATTGTGATATAATGATATGTTGATGCAAATATGGTAGGCAATAGAGATAACAAGAGGAGCACCATAGGGTATGTGTTTAATATAGGCAGAACAACTATCAGTCGGTTTAAAAAAATTCAAAACATTGTTACACATTCAATAATAGAAGTAGAGTATGTTGCTGCTACAAAGGCTAGTAAAGAAATGATTTGGTTACAAATGTTTATGGATGAGTTGAGCATGAATCAGGAGATAAGAAGGCTATAGAATGACAAAAAAAGTGCCATTCATCTTGCAAAGAACTCAATATTTCATCCCAAGAAAAAATATATACAACTCAAGTACCATTTCATGTGGTCAATTTGTAAGATGGACAGTTGAAGCTGGAAAAGATACACAGTAGCTAAAATCCTATAGATTTGTTGAAAAGGTGGTAACCAGGGAGAAAATGAGTTTCTATTCAGTTTAAATTGGTATTCAAAAATGATGGTGAAGATGAGAACAACTAGGTCCAAGTGGAGGCATTGTTTAGAAAGTGAATCAATGATGGAGTTGATATAGTCATGTATCTAAGTAGGAGATTGTTGGGTGTGAAGCTTAATTATCTTCCTAATTGTTTAGAGGTTATTTGTTTCAATCGTGGTTGGATCGTAGTCCCTAATGGGGGGTACAGGTTTGGGGTGGGTCATGACAGCCACCCACCTTCCCCCCCCCCAACCCTCTTGTAGGGGTTCGTGGGTAGCGCCCCTGAGGCAGAAATTAGATGAAAAATTGCCTTGTAAAATATTGTAATGTCATAGTTAATATGGTTCTTCATTAGGCAGAATATCTAATGGTATAAGTTATGTTTATTTAGGATTATTTTTTCCCTAGAAGGAAAACCTCGATTTATATGATGGGATTGTATTGCAACTGTGGATCATTATTATTTTATGTGAGAAAGAGAGGGGAGACTGTGTGAGAGCAAAGAGGAAATTACAATGGATTTGTTATAGGTTGTATCTCTTCATTTTGTTAGATAATATAAAAGGAAGGACCAGTTGTTTCTCCATGGATGTAGCCCAAATTGGGTGAACCACCTATGTCTGTATCTCTCTTTTTTTATGCTTTTTTTTGTTTGTTTTTTCACAATATTTTATTTTTGAATTGTTGTGTTAATTAATTTCTAACAATTATGAGGATCATATTTCCATGCACCTGCTTGTGGGAAATAAAATATTTTTAGGATATTCTCCATTATCTTTAGGACTCTCCTTGTATTTACCATGAATGACCCCACCTTGTTGACACCTAATCCTCATGATTGGGTGAATTTTATGTAAATAATTAAATTAGGAATGTGAACAGTCATCAGGAGATGAACTGAACAGTCAAACCCTATTGTATATAAAAATAACATACCTGATGGAATAAAACGTAGCAGTTTTTCTGCCTAATGGAGTTACTGCCTAGCCTGACATGGTATCAGAGCCAACTCCTTTTTTTAGCTCCTGTGCCTTGTAACTCCCTTATCTGACTGAGTGCTTGTACTGTCTGCGTTCTGTCTGCCATTACCTGCGCTCTGCTCTCTACAAAGCCTGCTCCATGCAATATGCTGCCCATATATTCGTTGGTGCCAGATTCTGACATTTTATGTCAAGCCTACTACTGTTACGCTGCTCACCTTGAATGCTGCTTCCATTTTCCTAAAAAAACCCTATGCTGCAACATTCCTTTGCGTATGGAATCCTTTTCAATGTTCCTCTATGTATGGAATCCTGCAACGTTCTAGCTTCCCATACTATGATTGTGATTGAACCCTGCCTGCATGCCCTCCATTGTGAACAAAACTGCGCATGAGATCTTCGTTCAAACCGTTGGCCTCCTAAGATACATGCTCAGTGCACCAGCGTTCTAACCATACAAGGAAACGTTGTTTCTTGGATTCTATAATGGAGGCAGAGACTGCTTGAGTTTGTTAGCCTTCTCTGAGTCAAAGACGCATAGAGTGTAAAGATACTTCTTACACCTGACCTTGAACTTCACTACTGGCACCCACCGTGGGGCTCGAACCCACTACATTTTTTACTTCTCTTCGCGGTTAATCGAACTCGGACCTTCTCTTGATATTCACTGAACGTCCATCTTTGCGACGGGCAGTCAGAAGAAAATATTTGATATCGCTTATTTTTTTAGGCATGGCTTCTGATAATGGTGCTCTTCCACCTTGGCGCTGCTTATAAATATTTTCAAGCAAGTCTTGAGGGATCTGGAAGAAATTAACCGGCCGCCCAGTCTCTGAGCCTTGAGGAATTTTACCCCAAGGAATGCGAGTGTGGATCGGAGTCTTTGGATACAAGCGTTGGCAGGTGAGAATAGCAAATACTTGAAAAAGAAAAAAATTTCGTTATATGATGGAACTGTCCACCAGCTAGTTCCGCTTGCATTGTTGGAGGACTGGGGATAGCTTTAGCTCCCCTCTCCAAATCTCAGGATGGCAGATTAAATATGTTTTTTGGGTGTTGGTTTCACAGTTATGCAAATACTTATGTTTCCCAATATAATATATATATTTTGAAATGAGGTTGTCTCCAATGGGTAACTGGTAGTGGTGGAAAAACATTTATTTCCCTACTAATATAGATATATATATTATATATATATATATAATATATATAATATATTATATATATATATATATATATATTATATATATTATATATAATATATATATAATATATATATATATATATATTTATTATTATATATAATAATATATATAGCTTCGTGCGTTTATTCATATTGATGTGAAGTCTGCATATATATATTTTTCATGGCTTATAAGATTCAATAATCGGTAATCTGTATCAAGTAAGCTACTGTTATGTTTTATGTTTAATACACAGTATTGGTGTATTACATTAATTGCTGCCACACCAACACTGGTTTGCTAAATCTCAGTAATGCCCTTTTGAATACAATTTTACTGTATATTGGCAGAAGTATTTTTCTATCAGCAAAAGTAATTTTTTTTACAGAATGCATTCAATCATATCCATGATGGGAATAGTTCTCACTGGCAAGGAGAACTATCCTGAATGGTCTCGGATGATAAAACACACCCTCATCTTCAATGAGTTGTGGAAAGGAGTGTGTGTCGGAGAAGGAGACAATGACCCAGTACAACCTACCTCAGACAAAGAACTCGTCATTTGGGAAAAGAAGAACAACAAAACTGATGCATTAATCGCAGCATCTGTAAATGAAGAGGTGAGTCGCCATATTTTGTCATATTCAACTGCCTTTGAAGCCTTAAAAAAGCTGAAAGAACTCTGTGACTCACATTCTGCACTTGAAGTCGTTCAACTCATGATTAAACTCTTCACTCTTGAACTGCAAAATAATGATCCTCTTGCTCTT
>APFE030146284.1:44837-86701 GCA_000404065.3 Pinus taeda
GAGGATGCAACAAAGTATAGATAGCTTGTAGGAAGTCTCAACTACCTAACTACTACCAGACCAAACATTTCATTTGCTGTTGGAATCCTCTCCAGGTTTATGCAAAAGCCGTGTGAGGGATATTGGTCTACTACAAAAAGAGTTCTAAAGTACTTGAAGGGAACTCAAGACTTTGGAATCAAATACACATAGGTGGATGACTTCAGTTTGATCGGATACTTTGATTCAAACTTCGATGGAGACAAAGAAACTGGGGTATCTACTTCAGGATATGCTATGAGTCTTGAATCAGGATATGTCTCTTGGAGATCACACAAACAATCAGTTCCAGCCTATTCCACAACAGAAGCAGAATACATGGCAGCAGCTGAAGCAACAAAAAAAATTGTGTGGTTCGGGAAAATTCTTGAAGATTTGCAGGTAAAACAAGTACAATCAACTCCACTCATGATTGACAACACCTTTGCAATAAAGTTGGCCAAGAACCCAAAGTTTCATGATCGAACAAAGCACATCAATACTAAATATCATCTGATCTGACATCATGTTGAGGCCAAAACAATCCATCTCCGTCATTGTTCCACAAATGATCAAATTGCAGACATCTTCACCAAAGCGCTTGGAAGAGAAAAGCTTGAAAGATTCAGAACAATGCTTGGACTCACCAACATCCCTTCAGATTAAGGGGGGAATGTTGACACCTAATTCTCATGATTGGGTGAATTTTATGTAAATAATTAAATTAGGAATGTGAACAGTCATCAAGAGATGAACTGAACAGTCACACCCTATTGTATATAAAAATAACATACCTAATGGAATAAAACGAATTAGTTTTTCTGCCTAATGGAGTTACTACCTGGCCTGACACACCTTAAGAGGGAGGTTGAATGTCACAACTACTTTTTTAGAGGTGAAGTGTAAGTTGTCACTGTTGAATCTTTTCCTTATATACTCTAACATGAAGGTGCAATGAGTGAGATATAGTGACAAATGATGTGGTCTTTGTTCAAATCCATATATTCTTATGATTGTTTACTCATTAAATAGGTATCAATCACCCACTTTAGTGTCAACAGTAAACTGCAATATTTCTCGAAGGAATATAGGGGCTCTAGGTAGAGGTTCACCATGTGACAAAGTATATACAATAAACATGAATGATGATAGATAATTGAAAAATCCTTGTTTTTTTTTTGGTTGCTTCACCATGGGAAACCACTAAAAAATAGGCAATTCATTTACCATCTTGCGCTTCAGGCTCTCAAGATAAGAATAGTTTTGGTGAATAAAAAGATAGATCATATAGGCTTGGTATTAAAAAGACCTATCTTCCTCAAACTCTATCAATCGAGCATGGATTCATTAGATAGGAACTGGGTAAAGTCATATTTTGTGCATGCCTTGGTGATAGGGTGTCATAAAGTAACCAGGAAACCTAGGACCAACTCATTTACTTGGATATCAGTATTAATATGAAGGAATTGAGAAATCATGGAAAAATATATTTGTGGTAGAGTCAAATGTCGTGATAGGATAGGGAGGATGCCCGAAAGGAGAAACTACCCCTTTGATATTTATGTTGATCACCTATTGCTTGACATTTGGTGAGAGGCCTTTAAATTGATCTTCTAGTATTTATTTGTCTAACTTGTGCATGCCCTCCCTATCCAAGAATGATACCATAACTGCAACGGCCTATGGTGTAACCTTAATGACTTCCTTATCTCCTTGAGTAGAAATAACGACTCTATGTTCAAATAGATACATGTTGACACACCATGTTACCATCTATGGGAAATGGTATACTTACAAGACCACTGCTAGGACCATGTTTGATTCAAATAGGCTATTGTGATCCCTTATTGAATTAGAGGTATTACATACTAGTTGCATGAATTTTCTCATGTTATAAGTGGTTATGATGAGATCTCGAACATTGGCATCATGGCCATTGAAATCATGATCTTTAGCCTTTTCAACCATTAGAATATAAGAGTAACACGATACTAGTGGTGTAGTAATTTAAGATGAGGTATTCTATCGAGGAGAATTTTTTTGGCTTATTGGATTGAAAAAGGTGGCAAGATGTCAAGTTTATGTTTGGGACTAACTAGCTAATGTACAACTACCACGTGGTTCAACAGGATTGGCCAATATTACGGAGGGAAATTTAATTCGAAATTGTTGAGATTTAACTGGCTTAGTGAATGTGGATGTTGAATTAGCTCATTTTATATATTTTGTGCTTGAATTGACAAATTATAGGCTAGTGAGGATGTACATTGGTTAATATTGCGAGATGAAAGGCAAATTAATATAAAAAAAAATATAGATTTTATGTGCAAATGAGGATTTCTTCTCATAAGAGGGCTAGGGTTACTCCTCGAGCTTGAATTTGCTCAAATTTTGACTCACATAAGGGTTTATCAGCTTGAAATCACTAGAGTTAGATGAATTACAAGTTCAAGATTGTAAATTCGTGCTTGGAGGGGTGGAATTGAGTTGATTTAAGCTCGTCAAGTTTATGGGTGCACTTGGGAAATGAATTGAAGGCTAGTAGGATAAAAAATGATAAAAATAGGTCCACTATCCTTTTATAATAGTTTTTTCCTCAACATGTATAGGGACATCATTGGGAAATTTTTAGAGTTGATGGCATGCTTACACCATGATGATGTTAGCATGATGGGGTTGACCCTGCCATGTGTCACCACAGGTAGTGATTGGGTGCGGGGTGTGACTTGGTTAAGTGATGTTGTGCAGGTGTGGTGTGTGTAACAAGTCAACATGGAGGGTTGATGTGGTGCATGGCACTAACATAGTGGTGTCGGCATGGCATCCTCCACATGCTCCTCTAACTCACAATTTAAATTTTGGTCAAGGTGTGAGGGGAACATAAGGGTAATGCATTTCATCCTTCATAACCCCTGGTAGCATTAAAGTTCATTCAATATCGGTTGTACGAAGAATTTTAGACCATCAAATCTACTTTTTTCCCATCGTTCGATATTCGACATGTGTAGCTTCACCCATGATCATGGTGTTGTGTATTCTTCCTGCGCCTATCCGTTGGTCGTTCATCCATTGTCGCACTATTTGGCGTTGCCAGGCGGACTTCTATTCAATGCCTTCCCACTACAATGCTCGTTGTCATTCTTGTTAGGGCGTTTTGCCTAGTGTAGCTTGTGAGATCCCTCTTGGGACCCTTTGCTAACTTCTCACCTTATACCTTTGGGCTCGTTTGGGGCCTCTCCTAGATTTGAAACCCTGAGGAAAATATTCATATGGGTGGTGCATATTGGCACCAACATCAACTCCATGGGGTATAATGGGTCCTTGTGGCATATTAAGAACTTACAGTTCTAGTGCATTTGTTGGGCTATGGGTTCTCCTTCAACTTGGCTTCTTTCCTCCTCTTTTAAGCTTATTATTACAGGCATGGAAAAATTACAACATTGAAGGAAAACTCTTGGAAACAAAATCTTTTTCTTTTCTTTTCTTGTTTTTGTTTCTAACATGAAATAAGTACTTAAGTGAAGAATTTCTTTAGGAATCTTCCATTGATAGGGTTCCTTAGGAAATCTCATTCTAGATATTCTAACGGTATGTGTTGTTGTCAAGGACTTCCTATACTTGAAACAAACAAATCAATAGATTTTCAAATTTCCCATGTTTGCCTTTATCTTCATGGATTGAGTCCAATTTAAGTACTAGATCTCCTTCTAATAAATTCTTCTTCTTTTTTCCCTTTTGTTAAACATAACCTTCATTTTTTGTTTTGGTATAGTTCTGCCTTATGCAAGATCTCTTCCCTTTTTTGCTAAGCTTCGAGGAGCCGGTATACACTGATCTTTTGCATTAAGTTGTGAGTCCCATATTCTTGTAATAACTTCATCATTGGTACAACCAAACTCACCGGGAATATCACATCTGTGTTGTATACCAGTTGACAAGGAAATGTACCTATGGCTCTCTTTCTGTTGATCGTGTCTGCCCATGGAGCATATTTGAGGTTTACATCCCAATCTTTCTTGTTCGTCTTCAACATTCTCTTGATGATTCTCAAAAAAAAATTGTTGGAAACTTTAACCAATCCATTACCTTATGGGTAATAAGTTGTCGAAGACACTAGTTTAATGTAGTATTGATAACATAATCGTATCATTTTGAAATACTTGAAATATTTGGCATTTTCTCTCACGATCTTCCTCAGGAAACCAAATCTTGCAAGAATATTCTCTCCCAAGAAAGCTATTATGATGTTCTCGTTAACCTTCAGGGTATGAATTGCTTCCACCCACTTGGTGATGTAATATATGGCCATGAGGATTTACTTATGTTGTCCAATTGAGTTTGGATGGATCTCACAAATAAAATCCAACCCCAATTGTTGGAACGAAGCTTAGACCTTTATTGGTTTCAACGGGAGAGACTTCAACTTTGCTTTGCCATTGAATAGTTGGAATTATGGATAGGCCCCAACAACAGTACTGGTATCTCTAAATAGGGATGACCAATAATATTTATGACCCTCATTATTACAACAAGAGTGTTGAAATTCTGAAGGGCTCAACTTTAATTATCAACCTAGGGTTCATACAAACTTAAGAGGGGCTGACACTATATGTGCAACAGACACCTTCCTCTTCCTAGTTTCATTTCATTTGATGCAGTTAAAAGAAGGAAATGATATAACTTCAAATACACAAAGATATAGGTAGGTTGTCAGTCTTAAGTTTCAGAAGGAAAATAGGAATAAACACATCTATTCTAGTTTTGTTGGAAATTAAATGATAGAAAGGACATTTATTCTACTTTCAAAAATGTAAAGCACACATAAGAAAATGAAAACAAAGAAAATATAATATATATTGCTAGAAGGAAATGACAGTAAAGGAAATCTATTCTACTTTGTAGGAAAATAAAATCCTATATTTCTCTTGCAGGAAAGAAAGCACACTTAAAATAAATTTCACGAATGGAAATTTAAACTAGTTGTAGAAATCAACATTTAAGAAGCAAACAATGCAGAAGCTAAATTAAGACCCATCCAAGCCTCATCCCAACCAAAGTGGTCTATGAGCATCTATAGGCTATTATAAGACATAAATATATTTTTAACATGAATTTGGAGTGAATCTGGGCAAGGGAGAAGCGTCAAAAGAAACAGTTACAAAAACTCTCTTTTGCTACAGGAAACCTCCAACAAGCATGTTTGTCGAGTTAACTTGCCAAATGACTAAGCTAATCAAGTGAAAATATTGTGGGGTGATTTTCTTTATTAAGGTGAATGTTTTTAGACTTAAATCCAAGTAGAATCAACTCAAAATAGCTTCATTAACACATGCTAAAATTCAACAGAAATTTACTACTAAAATCAGAAATTTCAAAACAGTGAATTAGTAAGCTAATCTAAGTAACCAAATGCTTGAGCTATTCAAGTGAAAATGCAATGAGGTTAATTTTTTTATTAATTTAAATTTTTTTCTACTTCAATCCAAGTTTAACCAACTCAAAAAATATTCATTAACATGCGTTAAAATTCTCTAGAAATTTACTACTAGAAGAAAAACAAATCAAAATAATGAACTAGCAAACTAATAGAAGTAATCCAATGATGACAAGGACTTTACTAAGCTATTCTATTGATGTATCACACTATTGATTATCCAAATAACATGAAAATAAACTCATTTCAATCATTTAATCAATGTAACCTACAACAAATGAAGTATGAACACTAGTGTAGAAATGATAAATGTAACTAAGTAAAGAAATGTTGGAAAGAAGAGAAATAAAATACATAGTAGGGCTTTGAGACTCCTAGGTGTTAGTGTCAGTCTTTCCAGCCTTCCTCCAGTGATAAAATATTCTCTTACAAAGTGGTCTCAGAGTGTCAAGGTCAAATTTTGTCATTTCAGTGAGTCTTCAAGCAAACTTTGGTCACTAGGTTTTAGGTCTAGGGTTTGTTTTCACTCTTTTCAAAGTTGTCCAAATGGCAGTCCATGTCATCATTCAGCTGAGTGTATCATTATTCAGAGGGTTTTCATCATCATGTCAAGTTTCGTTAGGTCAGTTTTCACCTTGTTCATGCTTCAGTTGCGCCTAGGCAAGGTTCATTTCCCTCTCCTAGGGTTTTGAAGGCAATTTCTCTTGGATGGTCAAATCATTAGAAAAACTTGTATCCAGATGTTCATACACCTTCCCCTATCCTTCATGTACCTTATCAAACACTTCCCATCACTGAGATTCCCCAAATTCTTCATTTTTCCACAAACCCTAGTTACTTGCTACAACCTGGCAATTTTCTAGGTTAGGCTTGTGTTTTGCCCTTTTGGACCCCTTCCCCTCACTCGATCTCTGAGATTCCACTTTCCCCTGCTTCCTAACATCCCTCCCCACTCCCAAAAATTTCCCCAAGAATTTAGAAGCCCCTTATCCCCTTCATTTCGCTTCATTTCGACAAAATCCCTTGTTTCACACATCGGGACAAGTTTCACTCGAAAGATGTTTCAAAGAAATAAAAGATGAATTTTGGAAACCTGAGAGAGGTTTTTGTCCAAAAAATGCCAAATAAGAAAAACCTCCTTCGCTTTTTACACAGGTATCATGGTTTTAGAAAAATGTCAAAAATATCGTTGCCTTGGGAGAATTGATGCACCTCTAAAGTGACCTTGGGAAAATCATGTTTTCTCCTAGCTTGGTTGTCCAAATGACTTTATTTATGAGTCAAATGATAACTATAAACATAGATATTTCCAATGAGCTATCATGAGCTCAATTTGGAGTTGAGAAAGGCATTCAAACTGCAACAGCACTCTACCTTGAGGCAGCCTCATTTGGCACATTTTGACCAGTCTTGGGAGATTTGATTTTGGACAAGGCAAATGAACTCCAAATTGAAAACTTCCACTTGGGTTGGAAAGTAGACTCAGAGACCTTTCCAACGATCTATCCTATGCCCAATTAGGACACTAGGAAGGCCTCCAAAAAGCATTTGAAAGTCGCGCTATGCGTAGGGCTCAGGGGCGCTACGCTTCAGGGTTTTGGCTCAACGCGTAGCGCGCCGCGCGCTACCCTTAAGTTGGGGAGGTCTATTTCCCAAAAACTCAGCATTTTTGGATTTTTCATGACAAATTACACTTGCTCAGCCACTGCCAAGAAGTTTCATGGAGATTTGAGCCCCCAAAAGGTCAAAAAACAAGCAAAAAATGACCTTCTGTCACTTTTTGGACACACAGAAAGAAGTCTTGGGAGATTGCAATTTTGGAGGGGCAAATGGCCACAAAATTGAGAAATTCCACTTGGGCTAGAGATTATAAATCTAGACCTTTCCAACAAGCCCACGTGTGCCTCATTGGGATGCTGGGAAGTGCCTCAAAAGTGGCCTGAAAGGTGTGCTACGCGTAGAGAAATTGCACGCTATGCGTTGGGAAAATTTGCCAGTTTTGCACCTTCAGCTCAGGAAAACGCAGCATTGACTAGTTTTGACATTTTGATGAGATTTTTCATGCTCTTTGATGTAATTGATGTAATTTCATGATTGACATGACACTTTTTACCTATTGTAGAAGATCCATTCATAAAATGGAAAAACATTAATGAATGAATTGGTTTCCTAGCTTATAGAGGCAAGTTGTTTTGATTGCCTAGTTTGTATTGCTCCATGTTTAGAATTTGTTCAAACTGCTCCTAGAAGGAGGAGCTCGACCCCTAGAGGTTAGGGAATGAGGATATCTTGGTCTATATATGTAAGTTTTCATTCAGTAGCAGAGGTTGGACTCTTGGGATAGTTTTGAGACTATATTGTACATATCCTATCAGCATTTTTGGCAAAGGAAAGACCAGGGTTTTGCAGCACTACTTGGGATCCATGTGGCTTTATGTCTTGATGGTGTGTTTCTTTCAGTTCTTGTAAGTTATGTATGTGCATCATTATCTCTATTGAATCTTCTCTTATTAAGCAAATGAATTGTTAAGGTAGAATCCATGAAACTGCCGTGCTTTGCCTTTAAATTTGTTTAATATTCTATGTTTTCTTCAGTTTAAGGAGAATCCTTGAGACCCCTTGCTCTCCTTAGCCTCTCACCGGTCTGATCAATCCATCTCACCTGCTTTAAGGCATCAAAAGAATTGTCTATCTTGCCCCAAGTGGACCTCTACAAAAACTGTGCCTCATCCCCGCACCCAAATTTGCCTTTCCTTTGATTTCAACAAAATCATAAAAAATCAATCCTAAACTCTTTGTACTTAATACCTAGCCTAAAATCAGTCATCAATTCGGTCATCTTGAGCCTTTTCGATTACCTTTTGCTGAGTTTGACCCGGAGAGAGCCCTCTCTTGTCCTCATAGGGCTAGCTACGAGGCTGAGCGTGGTTTGATGTGGCCTTGAGTCTTGCCTTATTTCAGCCTAAGGCAGATTTGAGCCCTAACATAGTGGCGACTCAACTGGGGAAGATCTGGTTTGCTTGTTAGTGTTATTTGATTTATAGCTACAGATGGAGTCTGAAGTCATGCCAGGTAGCCTTCGAACTGCACATTGCTCTGCGAGTGCATAGTAGATAAACACTGCTTCAGTCGATCTCCGGTGTAGCTTGTAATTGTAACACTTAACTTATAAATTCGCCCAGTACGTGTATCAAGTTCAGATCTGATGGTTGATGGTGAACAACGGTCAGACATCATAAGGCTAAAATCATTCACCTGGCGACTCCATTCACTGAACAATCTAGAAACTGATGCTTCATGGTGACTTCACTACAGGGAGATCAGTAGCCGTGAGATTTTCAAGATGGACCAAATCAGGAGAAGATATGCTCCCATGAGCCGAGATCACATTCCAGGTTTTCCGAATAAGATGCCCAAGGTAGATTGGTCAAGGAATTTGCCTACGTTTAACAATGATGGTAAGAAAGATGCTGCTTTACATCTGGTTAGATTTCATATGCATATTCGCAAGTTGAAAGTGGATTTTCCTGAAGATTGCTTGATGAAGATATTCTTGGCCACTCTGGAAGGTGAAGCCCAATCTTGGTATGAAAATTTGCCGCTGGCCTGTATTTATTGTTTAAACGATTTTCATGCCCTGTTCATTGAAAGATATCAAGCGTCTTATCCATCATTAAATTTAGTTCATGACTGTTGCAAACATGATTCTACTTTTATTGAAAGCCTTGAGCAATATTATGAAGATGATAATTTTATGGACGATGAGATCATGGAAGCACTGTACGAGAAACCATTTCAACAACATGAAGAGAACCTAGAGGATTCCCATCAAGATGCTCAGGAAATTTTGCAGCAGAATCAAGATCAACAGGTTGAAGAGTGCCATATGGCTGAAAATGATGAAAGGGAGAATGACATTTCAAATCTACCCACAGAAGAAGACAACATGCATGAAAGTCAAGTTTCAATTTCAGAATGTGATAAAGTAAAGTCAGCTATTTCAGTTCTAGATTCAGATTGTGATGACCAAGCATACTTTGTGCTGAATCCTGAAAAGGAGAGTTTTGTTGTTGAGATCATAGACAAAGTTTTTGATCCAAATGTTCTCATGCCATCAGAACAGAGCCTGCATGAGGAGGTAATTCAGTCAGTCCATGAAAAGCAAGATGAGATCTTCATTCAAGTAAGTAAAAAAGTTCCTTTGGATGAATTTATGGTAGATGATAGAAATGTCATTTTTGCACTTCAAGAATCAGCTGAAGTTTCTTTCCTTATGATTGAAGAATGTAATAAGGAACTTGATAATTTGGTTGTGATATCATATGAAGATGACCTACCATATTGTCAGACTACAGAAGATCATAGCATACAGAATTACCTTTCAGATTCTTCATATGTTTCATGTGTTGAAATGTTTTTACAAGAGGAGATGTGCTCATCTATTTGTCTAGAGTTTTTTGAAGCCCATGAGCATACTTTTACCGAAGCATATGATGAAGACAGATAAGAATTTGAAACAAAGGACATTTTGTTCTTTCAGCAGGAGGTGGCAATGGAAAATCTTCATGTTTTTCAGGATCCAATGGCAGATTTGTTACAGTCAGTAGTGAAAGTGATTATTGCTGTGTTCAGTGATGAAGGAGATCATGGTCAGCTATGTTTTTGGATAGCCAGTTACCAGTATCTATTGTTGATCATGAGATCTGATTGGGAGAATCAGTCAAGAAGGCATCTGCTTGATTGGTTACATTGGAATTATGATATAGTTTGATGGTATGTTGTCTTGTAAGAAACATAGGCGGTTATGTACTGCCATCAAGTTTTAAATTTTAAGTTCCGGTCTTGAGTTAGTTTGTTAGAGTCAAGTTTTTTCCATCATTTCAATTTGTCATCGAGTCGGTTTGAGTCAAGTTTCAGTCAGTTTTCAGTCAAGTTTTCATTCAATAAATGTGTCAAAGGTTTTGTGTTATCCGTTCAAATAATGACTCCATTGCCCAATGGATGGAGGCACTGTCTGCTCTCCAAAGAATCTGCAGTTCTTGGCACCTCCAAGGAGCTACCATCCCCATTGGAGCCAATGTTAGTGTCAGTCTTTCCAGCCTTCCTCCAGTGATCAAATATGCTCTTACAAAGTGGTCTCAGAGTGTCAAGGTCAAATTTTGTCATTTCAGTGAGTCTTCAAGCAAACTTTGGTCACTAGGCTTTAGGTCTAGGGTTTGTTTTCACTCTTTTCAAAGTTGTCCAAATGGCATTCCATGTCATCATTCAGCTGAGTGTATCATTATTCATAGGGTTTTCATCATCATGTCAAGTTCCGTTAGGTCATTTTACACCTTGTTCATGCTTCAGTTGCGCCTAGGCAAGGTTCATTTCCCTCTACTAGGGTTTTGAAGGAAATTTCTCTTGGATGGTCAAATCATTAGAAAACATTGTATCCAGATGTTCATACACCTTCCCTATCCTTCATGTACCTTATCAAACACTTCCCATCACTGAGATTCCAAAAATTCTTCATTTTTCCACAAACCCTAGTTACTTGCTACAACTTGGCAATTTTCTAGGTTGGGCTTGTGTTTTGCCCTTTTGGACCCCTTCCCCTCACTCGATCTCTGAGATTCCACTTTCACCTACTTCCTAACATCCCTCCCTACTTCCAAAAATTTCCCCAAGAATTTAGAAGACCCTTATCCCCTTCATTTCGCTTCATTTCAACAAAATCCCTTGTTTCACACATCGGGACAAGTTTCACTCGAAAGATGTTTCAGAGAAATAAAAGATGAATTTTGGAAACCTGAGAGAGTTTTTTGTCCACAAAATGCCAAAGAAGAAAAACCTCCTTCACTATTTACACAGGTATCATGGTTTTATAGAAATGTCAAAAATACCGTTGCCTTGGGAGAATTGATGCACCTCTGAAGTGACCTTGTAAAAATCAAGTTTTCTCCTAGCTTGGTTGGCCAAATGACTTTCTTGATGAGTCAAATGATAACTAGACACAAAGAGATTTCCAATGACCTATCATGAGCTCAATTTGGAGTTGAGGAAGGCATTCAAAAGCTGATTGCAACAGCACTCTGCCTTGAGGCAGCCTCATTTGGCACATTTTGACCAGTATTGGGAGATTTGATTTTTGAAAAGGAAAATGAACTCCAAATTGAAAATGCCACTTGCGTTGGAAAGCAGACTCTGAGACCTTTCCAACGAGCTATCCTGTGCCCACTGTGAACATTGGGAAGGCCTCCAAAACGCATCTGAAAGTCGCGCTACGCGTAGGGCTCAGGCGCGCTACGTGTAGGGCTCAGGCGCGCTACGCATCAGGGTTTTGGCTCAACGCGTAGCGCGCCGCGCGCTACCCTTAAGTTGGGGAGGTCCATTTCAAAAAAACTCAACATTTTTGGATTTTTCATGACAAATTACACTTGCTCAGCCACTGCCAAGAAGTTTCATGGAGATTTGAGCCCCCAAAAGGTCAAAAAACAAGCAAAAAATGACCTTCTGTCACTTTTTGGACACACAGAAAGTAGTCTTGGGAGATTGCAATTTTGGAGGGGCAAATGGCCACCAAATTGAGAAATTCCACTTGGGCTAGAGAGTAGAAATCTAGACCGTTCCAAAAATCCTACTTGTGCCTCATTTGGATGTTGGGAAGTGCCTCAACAGTGGCCTGAAAGGCGCGCTACGTGTAGAGAAATGGTGCGCTACGCGTTGGGAAAATTTGCCAGTTTTGCACCTTCAGCTCAGGAAAACGCAGCATTGACTAGTTTTGACTTTTTGATGGGATTTTTCATCCTCTTTGATGTAATTGATGTAATTTCATGATTGACATGACACTTTTTACCTATTCTAGAAGGTTCATTCATAAAATGGCAAAAAATTAATGAATGAATTGGTTTCCTAGCTTATAGAGGCAAGTTGTTTTGATTGCCTAGTTTGTAGTGCTCTAGTTTAGAATTGGTTGAAACAGCTCCTAGAAGGAGGAGCTCGACCCCTAGAGGTTAGGGAATGGTTTTTCTTGGTCTATATATGTAATTTTTCATTCAGTAGCAGAGGTTGGAACTCTTGGGATAGTTTTGAGACTATATTGTACATATTTACCAGCATTTTTGGCAAAGGAAAGACCAGGGTTTTGCAGCACTACTTGGGATCCATGTGGATTTATGTCTTGATGGTGTGTTTCTTTCAGTACTTGTAAGTTGTGTATGTGCATCATTATCTATTGAATCTTCTCTTATTAAGCAAATGAAGTGTTAAGGTAGAATCCATGAAATTGCTATGCTCTGCCTTTAAATTTGTTTAATATTCCATGTTTTCTTCAGTTTAAGGAGAATCCTTCAGACCCCTTGCTCTCCTTAGCCTCTCACCAGTCTGATCTATCCATCTCACTCGCTTTAAGGCATCAAAAAAATTGCCTATCTTGCCCCAATTGGACCTCTACAAAAACTGTGCCTCATCCCCGCACCCAAAATTGCCTTTCCCTTGATTTCAAAAAAATCATAAAAAATCAATCCTAAACCCTTTGTATTTAATACCTAGCCTAAAATCAGTCATCAATTCAATCACCTCGAGCCTTTTCGATTACCTTTTGTTGAGTTTGACCCAGAGAGAGCCCTATCCTGTCCTCGTAGGGCTAGCTACGAGGCTGAGCGTGGTTTGATGTGGCCTTGAGTCTTGCCTTATTTCAGCCTAAGGCGGATTTGAGCGCTAACACTAGGATGGCCAAGCATAAGGATACTTAGAGTCCTATGAAGAAAACCAATCATTAGAATCTGAAAATGAAACCAAACTTCATTATTAGAATTAAGTCATGTACATCGTTGCTGGAAATGAAAGTAGAACTACTGAATAACAAGTGTTCTTCTCAAAAATATCGAACAATTCTCCCTTCTAGAGGCGAATTTGAATTGTACTTATACAATTTGATGGGGATAACGGATCTAGTCCCCAACAATAGGAATATCCATTAATTGTTGAGTTTTGGCTTCTCCCGTAGCAGTGAACACATGATCTAATAATGAGATCTTAGACAATTATTAAGGTATAATAGACTCATGTGCAAGGATTTTCCTATGTTACTTTATGCAATGGATTGATAAGATTGCGAAATACATAGACAATGAAGCAGTTAAATAACATAATAGACAAACACACATAAACACAACAAGTTTAATAAGGAGTTCACCCAACACTTCTGGGCTTCGTCTCCTGGTCTAGGCTTCAGCGATGACCTCTCTATTATGTCTTTAGAAGCAGATTTTTTACAAAAGTGAGATCAATTTGAGTCTCACACAGAAAATACAAAACAATAAGGCTTTACTTGGATCCCCCAAGTCTTTCTGAGTACACAGACTCTCCTCACAGACTCTCTGTCTCTGTTTGCTCTCTGTCTCAGCACTACTTGCCTCTGTCTTCTGTCTTCTATGGCTTTAAAGCCAATTGGCGTTGTCTGTTCATTTCTCCTGCTTGGGCTCTCTAGCTTCTCGGCCTCTGTCTGCTCAGATCCCCCTATGAGCGTTAGCAATCATTGCTAAACACTTTCAAGGATGGTGCCCACCTGTTCTGTAACAGAATGGATCATCAGGCCTTTGAAATCCCTAGAAACAATGTTCTCTGTGTTCACAGAGAAATACACTAAAAACATAAGAAATTCACCAAACTGTCATTTATCGGATTTGAAATAATATGAATCCCAACATATAACTCCTATCGGGTCCATCTTTTAATCGCATTGCGTCTCCACCATTAATTTGGGAGATCTGGATCCAATGGCTGTGGTTCATTTTGGGCGGCTCATTCGTATGGGGGTTAACCGCCCCATAAGGGTGGTTTTCTCTCTCCAGGGTCTGGACACGTGGCAGCCAATGTATGGGCTTGGGCGGAGCTCGGCCAAACCCTTTTACCGCCCAAGACCCGCTCGAAATCTTGCCTATATATTGATCCCTTTGTATTTAAAAATACATTAAAACATTGAAAAACCCCATGAAATGGCTTTATCGGACTTGAAATAATATACAACAACATTAATAAACCCTTTCGGGTCTAGTTTCATTGCATTAGCACTTTTTCCTTTGTATTTCGTTTATTTAACGAAAATGTGAAATACAAAGGAAAACCATGTTTTCTGGATCTCAAAATATATATAATATCATCTATATTTCCATTGGTTCTGGCTATCATGAATCATATTTATATTAGCCCTACTTTGTTGAAATTCTCCGACGCGATATTGTGATGCGATTGATCACAATCGCATATTGCATAGACCCCCTGGGTCGTTTGTAAGCGCTCTTCTATAATCACTGATTGCAATATCGCGATTCAACTTGGGTCATCGATCTGCGTGCTTGATCGACAGTCCTTGTTGACCGCGCTGATCATTATCGCAATATCTATGTGGTAGCCTTCGATAGTCTCTAATAGCCTCCGTCAATTGCGATATGCTAATCGGATCTGGACCATTGATCGGCCAGATCCGACGGCTCTTGTGCAAAGTTGTTTTACACCTCTGATACTCTGTTTTTCCACTATTTCTTGATGTTTTTCACTCCTGGTAGTGTTATCCACCTTTTTAAAGGTTTTCTTTATGCAATAGTTTTGATCTTTAGAAGACTTAGAGGGTTTTATGATCCATTTGGATCACGCCTTCCCACTGAAAAAGATTTTGGACCACCAAAAGTTGGTTTTTAAGCATCAATCAAGTGAGGATACAGCTTCCTCACTTGCCCAATCTCTATCCATCTTGCACTGCTTGGTTTTGAACCTTTCAGTCCGATTCTGAGGTACTCAACATCCCCTCTGCACATAGTTCTCACCTTCCTGTCCAGAACTAGATCTTCTTGCAACTCGTTAAGATATTCAGGTAGCAGATCATCAATAGAAGTCAACTGACTTTGCTCTTCGGGATCTTCAATCAATGAAGGTTCAAATAGTCTCAAGTTCTCTGCATTAACTACTAAATAGATGTGCATGTAAGCTGGCAAATCAAGGCAAAAAGTGTTCTCACCAATTTTCTCAAGTATTTTGAAAGGCCCCTACCTTATTGGCTTCAACTTCTTACCTTCACCTTGCATTCTATCTTTGCTAATGTACAGCTATACCTGATCACCAACTTGGAAGCTATGTTCAATTTGATGCTTATCATGCCTTGCCTTGTACTTGGCTTGGCTCTTTTCTAGTTGTTCATGCACTGCCTGGTGAATTTCTTGGATCTGTTCAATGAACTTGGTTTCTTTGTCCACATCACTCTGTCCATCAATTGCTATGTATTTACTAAAGACAAAATCCAAGGGAAACCTTGGTATAAAACCAAAACAAGTCTCAAAAGGAGATCTCTGTGTAGAAGAATGTTTAGCACGGTTGTAAGCATGTTGCACATAACACAAATGTTCGTCCCAAAGCTTGGGATGCCTGCTACAATAGCCCCTGAGCAACTGGATCACTGTTCTATTGACCACCTCTGTTTGGCAATCTATTTGTGGATGAAATGCTGTGCTTTTTTTCAATTTGGTGTCCATTAACTCCCATAGACTTGACTAAAGCTTCCCAAAAAATCGGGAATCTCGATTAGAGACAATAGAAGTGGGTAACCAAAAATGAACCAATACATGCTGAAAGAACAACTTTGTTATTTGTTCAGTTGTTGTATTAAAATACACATTTTGCTGAACCTGAAGTAATCATGACCCTTTCTAGACTTTGGCAATCCTCCAACAAAGTCCATGGAAACATTTTTCCAAGGATGAGAAGGAACTGGAAGTGGAGTGTACAAGCCTAGTTTTCTATTGTTGGGCTTGCTTTTAGCACACATGGTACACACTCTAATATATCTAGAAACTGTTTCATGCATTCTTGGTCAATAACAAAACCTTTGTAGCTGTGTAACTGTTTTACTTACACCAAAATGACCTGATATTAGAGAATTATGTGCTTCTTGGATTATGTTAACTATTTCAGTTTGAGGAATGCATAACCTTCCCAAATGATATAAGAGTTGGTCCTTAACATGATAATCCAATTCTTCTACTTGTTTGGCATGATTTAAAGTTGCGTATACATCTTTAAAATCTACATCTTGAGCATATTATTCAATGTAGATTTCATGCAATACTGAATTATGCTTAAGTATAGTAGATGCATTTATAATTGGTCTAGATAACACATCTGCAACTTTATTGTATATGCCCTTCTTATACTTGATGACAAGATGAAACTGTTGTAGAAAACCCATCCACCTATAGTGTCTTGATTGCTGCAATTTAGTTTGTGAGTTCAAATATTGAAGTGGTTGATGATCTGTATGTATAATTGTTTCTTTACCCAATAGGTAATGTTTCCACTTTTTCACACTCTGTACTAATGCATACAGTTCTTTATCATATGTGGGATAATTAACTACTACAGAATTAAATGTCTCAGAGTGATAACATATGGGATTACCATGTTGCATCAACACTGCTCCCATGGCATAGTCACTGGCATTTGTTTCAATCTCAAATGGTGTTTGAAGATCTAGCAATGCTAGTACTGGTGCTGTACTAATTTTTTCTTTCAAGGTGTCGAAAGATTTCTGTTGTTTGCCTCCCCATTGAAACACCTTGTTCAATCCTATCAAAGCATGTAAGGTAGCTGCAATCAAGGAAAAGTTAGCAATAAACTTTCTCCAATATTGTGTTGCTCCTAGGAAGCTCCTAACTTCTGTCGCAGATTTGGGTTTAGGCCAGTTCACAATGACTTCAACCTTAGAGGGATCTATCTTCAATTCACTACCCCCTACAATATGACCCAAATAATTCAAAGATGTTTTGCCAAATTCACATTTTGATAATTTAACATAGAGATTTTCTCTTTTCAAAACATCTAGAGTCTGCTTTACATGCTTCAAATGTTCTTCCCATGTTTTAATGAAATCAAGAATTTCATCTAAATATACAATTACAAAATCATCAATAAAAGGTCTGAGTACATCATTCATAACTCTCATGAAAGTGGCAGGGGCATTAGTTAAGCCAAAAGCCATAACTAGCCAATCATATAGCCCTTGCTTTGTTTTGAAAGTAGCCTTCCATGCATCTTGTTCTGCTACTCTGACCTGATGATAGCCACTACACAAGTCCAACTTGGAAAAGTAAATAAATTCTTTCAGCTGATCTAATAGATCATCAATGCGAGGGAGAGGATAATGATTCTTGATTGTTATTTTACTCAGTGCTTTGTAATCAATGCACATCCTCCACAAACCATCTTTATTTCTCACCAAAACGATTAGAGATCCACATGGTGATGTGCTTGGCCTTATGAACCCTTTATAGAGCAACTCCTGTACCTACTTCATGATCTCTGCATTCTCTAAAGCAGATAACTTGTACATTCCGATGTTGGGCAATGGAGCATCTTGTTGCAAATGAATATCATGTACTATTTACCTTTTAAGTGGTAGACCTTTAGGTTCTTGAATAGGATATCATATTATTTTATACCTATGGCTGTGACTGTTGTTTCATCACCTGAGTCTGACCCAAAATATTTCTGAATAACAACAACAGTATTCTTCTTCTTGCCATCAAACTTCTTGGTTTCAGCTCTGGATGCAAAGACCAATAGTGTTCATCATCATGTCCATCCTTCTTACAATTAGTGCATGAAGGTTTGTTTTTCTGTACAATATTTTTCTTCGTCTCCTTCCATTTTTGCTTCCTCTTTTCCTTGATCTTGCTTGCAGTGGGTTTTGATGATCCCCCAATCTCTAGGTTCACATTCTTGCCTCTAACCTCTAGATGTGTAGCCTGAACTGATACCTCATCTATGCTAGTAGGGTTAAACATGAGAATGGTGTGCCTCAAATAGCTATACAGACCACCTATATACTTCAACAAAGTTTCAGGTGAGTCTATAGAAATGCCTAGAATTAAAGCTCTTTTTCTAAATTCCTGGGTATAGCTTTGTACACTTTCCCCCTTTCATTGGAGAAGAGTTTGCCAACTCATCATTGCTTGCTGCATATAAGCTAGTGGATAGAATTTTTTTTTAATGGCAGAAAAAAATTCACTCCAGGTAGAAAGAATTTTACCATGCTTCTTCAAATCAACTTGTGTCTTGCCTTCCCACCACACTAGGGTAGTTCCTCCAAGGTGAAGGCTGGCCAGCTGAATCTTTCTCCTTTCTCAATCCATGTTCTACACCCTACAATATACATCAATCTCTCTAATCCAGTTATCTATCTTTTCTACATTTAATTCTCCATCATATATTGGCAAATCAAATTTTACATCTAATTTAATCAAAGATGTTTTCTTCTTTTTATTTTTAGGGCTATAAGGAGGTGTTGATGGAGGAGGCTCTTCCCTTTTCCCTTTGCCTCCTGAATGGCCATCTAGAAGAGGTTCCTCTATTTCTTTGTCTTGTTGGGAGGTTGAAGTACTTTCACCTCGACCTTTCTTAAATTCTCTATACATCTCTTCCACCATGGCTCTCATGGTCATGAAATTGTCCATGAATTGAGAGTCTAATTCAGATGAGACTTGTTCTGCCATTTCCCTCCTAGGATAGACTCTTCCAATTTCAGGATTAGCCCCAACAAGTTCTCCTTCTCCTAATTTGAGCTTCAACCTAGTTAACATTCAACAATCCAGCACAAGCTTGTCTAACCTTAGCAAACCTAAAGCTTTGATACCACTTGATCTGATAATGAGATCTTAGAAAATTATTAAGGTATTACAGACTCATGTGCATGGATTTGCCTATGTTACTTTGTGCAATGGATCGATAAGTTTGTGAAATACATAGACAATGAAGCAGTTAAAGAACATAATAGACAAACACACATAAACACAACAAGTTTAATAAGGAGTTCTCCCAACACTCCTGGGCTACGTCGCTTGGTCCAGCCTTCCATGGTGACCTCTCTATGATGTCTTCAGAAGTAGAGTTTTTACAAACGTGACCTCAATTTGAGTCTCACACAACAGATACAAAACAATAAGGCTTTACTTGGATTCCCCAGGTCTTTCTGAGTACAAAGACTCTCCTCACTGACTCTTTGTCTCTGTTTTCTCTATGTCTTAGCACTGCTTGCCTCTGTCTTCTGTCTTCTGTGGCTTTAAAGCTAATTGGTGCTATCTATTCATTTCTCCTTCTTGATCTCTCTAGCTTCTCGGCCTCTGTCCACTCAGATCCCCCTCTATGCATTAGTAATCATTGCTAAATGCTTTCAAGGATGGTGGCCACCTATTCTATAACAGAATGGGTCATCGGGCCTTTGAAATCCCCAGAAACAACGTTCTTTGTGTTCACAGATAAATACACTAGAAACATAGGAAATTCACCAAACTTCCATTTATCAAATTTGAAATAATATGGATCCTACCTTATAACTCCTATCGGGTCCGTCTTTTAATCCCATCGCGTCTCCACTGTTGATCTGGGAGATCTGGATCCAATGGTTGTGGTTCATTTCAAGCGGCTCATTCGTATGGGGGTTAACCGCCTGATAAGGGTGGTTTTCTCTCTTGATGGCCTTGACATGTGGCAACCAATGTATGGGCTTGGGCGGAGCCCGACCAAAACCATTTACCGCCCACGGCCTGCCCGAAATCCCGCTTGTATCGTGATTTCCCTTTGTATTTAAAAATACATTAAAACATTGAAAAACCCCGTGAAATGGCTTTATCAGACTTGAAATCATATACAAAAGCATTAATAAACCCTTTTGGGTCCAATTTCATCGCATCAACACTTTTTTCTTTGTATTTCGTTTATTTAACGAAAACGCGAAATACAAAGGAAAACCATGTTTTCAAGATATCAAAATATATATAATATCATCTATATTTCCATCGGGTCTGGCTATCGTGAATCATATTTATATCAGCCCTGCTCCATTGAAATGCTCCGATGCGATATTGCGATGCGATTGATCACAATCACATAGACCCCCCAGGCTGCTCATAAGCGCTCCTCTATAATCACCAATTGCAATATCGCAATTCAACTTGGGCTGTCGATCTGTGTGCTTGATCAACGGTATTTTTTGACCGCGTTGATCGCTATCGCAATATCTATGTGGTAGCCTCCGATAGCCTCCACAAATTGCGATATGCCGCTCGAATTTGGACCGTTGATCGGCCAGATCCGGTGGCTCTCATGCAGAGTTGTTTTAAACCTCCGATACTCTGTTTTTCCACTATTTCTTCATGTTTTTCACTCTTGATAGTGTTATCCGCCTTTTTGAAAGGTTTTCTTTATGCAATAGTTTTGATCTTTAGAATACTTAGAGGGTTTTACGATCCATTTGGATCAACACATCCCTATATTTTATTAATCAGTGGATCTTCAAAATTTGTTCAATAATTTCATAATATCCTATTTATTTATTATCCAATTCTAGTCCATCTTGTGCTAGGGATAAAATACCTAAATGGTCTCATTTTGTAGATCTTCAAAATCTTTCCAATATTCCCACAATATTCTGGAAAATAAATAATATTAAGCACATAATAAGCAAATCATCTCTAAACCTTCATAAGAACATATTAATGCTAAAAAATGCATTATTAAGTGTAGAAGGAAAGGTTTATTGTGCCTAGGAAAGGTTGTATGGGCCTTAATTTATATGTAATTTAGTGGCTTATCATCTTGTGAGCAACCTACTTATATTCTTTCCATGTTGTTCTTCATGTCAGCTTTTGATGACATTTTTGATATCCCATACTGACGTGGATGTACCTTCCCCTACTAGATGGAAGCCTACATGATCTTCAATTTCTTCCTCTATCTTTGGTTCAACCTGTATTTATGCTTTTTTTATGTCTTTTCTTCTAATTATTTCTTTGATTCCTCCCCTTCAATCTCAACTTCTTCTTTTCGCTATACACCACCCTTCTTAATGGTTTTCCTTTTCTCTTTAGGGTCTGATGGAAATTCTAGCCAAACACGATCATCCTATAGCACCCTGTGATATTCCTATAACACTCTATGATCAACTTATAACACTAGTTTGCAGACCCTGTAGCTTCATGTATAGTGGAGGCTATTGTAGTAGAAGAATTTTTTTACAATCTTGTTTCAAGGCTGAGGAAAGAAAAATTACAACATGCACCCTTTCCCTATTCAGCACACCATATTATTAATTAAATGCTCATCCAATCCAACTATTGTTCTTACCAAATTTCAAACTATAAATTTTTAGAATTTTCAATCTATAAAAATGCAGAGTGCTTTTTCTTGATGACTAAGGTGTTTTTGGAATACTTATGCCAAATGTTGGAGAGAAGCATTTTTTACTTACATTTCCTCTTAATATTTCCTCACTTCTTAAGGCTTTGATGGCTATTCTCGGTGAATTGGCTTTCTAGTAGCACTTTGTCATTTTCCTATAGCAACATGTAGGATCTTATAGCAATTTGTCTATCTCTTATAGCAGTGCATGTAGGATCATGTAACAGTTCTTGTAGGATCCTGTAGAAAAAAGATTACAATAGATCTTCATTTTTTTCTATATATTTATTTATTTATTATGTGATAAATATAACATGCAAAATAAACTTAGACTACTTTAAGTTAAGTGAGCGGGCCCCCACCTACCTCTTCACACTCCTTGTCCTTTATCATGATAACAAACCACTTTCTCAAGTCCTTTTTTTTCTCAATTTTGTCTCATTCATCTACGATTTTTTTTTTTTGTGTGGGTGTCCTTTGGAGAAAAGTTAAGTAATTGACTGCTAGATAAGTCCAATGCTACTCTGCTACTAAATATGGCTATAAAAATCATTTTCTTCCTTACACTTGCAACTTTTTTTTAAGCTAAAATAAGTTTGTAGAAGAGGTTTTGAGGATTGCATACATGGGCCTTACCCTTGATGTGTTTTTGTAGGTGATATTGAGGTTGTTGATGTGACTTATAAAGATTCCTTTGCTATTTATGAAGCTTCTTGTGATGACTCGTGGAGGATTCAATATTTATTGTATTTATTTTGGAGTTTTTCTGAAGTTTTTTATTGTTGTTACTACTGCTTTGGTTTAGATGGTTAGAGTATTGGTTTTGTGGATGACTTGGTGTTGTTGATTGCTAGGGATTAAGGATCCTATAGCAAAATACATAAGATATTTTAGCAACTCAAGCTTGTGTTCTCAACTCCTGGAGTATGGTGGTCTTCAAAGCTTCTTATATTAATGTTGTAAATTTGGGATTGTAGGGCTTATGCAGGCTACTATAGGATTTTGTGTTTTCCTACAGTAGCCACATAAGCTCCTTAGGCTCATGATTTCATCTAGTTGTGGCCTTCAAAAATTCTAATAATTCAAGAGGAGTATTCTTGTGGTGGTGGAGAGGCATTCTCTATTGGTGATAGGTGAAAAATAGGTGTTAGGGTGGATTTTTATAGGTGGTGAATGGAACAATGATGGGAAAATTGAAGGTTGATAGAATGTGGAGGTGCTAAGGGCTTCTATAGACCTCCTTTTTTTCCCATAGATGGAAAAATTCAGTTTTTCACCCTATTTCTATGCTCGACAATTTCTTGTAGAAATATAGGAATTTTCTTGTAGCATTTCAGAATAATGGTTAAAACAGATAGAAGGGATTTGGAAATGATGGAGGAGCCTTAGAAAAATTGTGAGAATGAGGGAGATGGATGTAAGTAAGCTAGTTGAAGGCCCTAAAGGCAATTTCTTGGACTGCTAGTTGATCTTCTTAACTGTTTCTAAAATTTTATTGTACTTGCATCATTATGGAGCTACTTGATGATACTTTGGAGCTGAAGAATGTTTGTAGGTTTTGTTGGAGTTCTGCGTCTTTCATTTTGGACTACACGAAGATTTGCTTCCAATTTTTGGCTACATGTAGATCTACTTCTTTCATTGTTTCCTAGCCTTATTCTTCTCATTGTTGTGGTCTTTTCATGATCAATATGATGATGCCAAGGCCCTCCTGGCCTTTTTCCTTCAATTTGTGATGGTTATTGGTGGCTCTGTTGAGCCTTTAAAGGTTGTTATAGGAAACAATTTTTCTTGTAGCAGTCACAAATGTTCCATAAAATCACAGTTTCTTGGAGTTGTGACTATTTTGGATACTTTATGGGGATTAGGTAAGAGTGTTTTATAGGTGGAAATGGTGGAAAATGGAAAATGGAAAGGTAAGTTTGTCGGGGTGTCAAGGAGGCGAGAAACTAGCCCATACAAAAATTGCAATTTTTTAAAGTGGTGGGATTCCCATTCTGCTTGATTAGATCAACGAGGATAATAATTAGAGACATGGTGGTGGATTCCTTTTCCTCACAAGGTGACAAAAAGTAGATTTGAATTTTTTTGGTGAAATGGGCTTAAATGTATGGGATTTGTTATGGTTTTCTAAGGCCATTTTTTAAAGTGTTGAAATCTCAATTTTGACTTAGGGAATTCATGAGGTATTAAATTAGAAGCCTAATGACACATTCCCCCACCTAAATAGGTGAGAAAAATTTGTGGTTGTAGTTTTTCCCTAAAACAAGCTTGTAAATAAAACCATAGTAAACCTATAGAGGTAAAGCAAGGAGACAGGACCACATTTTTGAAACTTGGAGGTTGTGCAAGAAATTTTGTTGAACCTATTGGTGTGTTCCTTCCCTTGAAAATTCAAAAGAAACTGTGCAATGTAGCCTTTTACCAAGACAAGTAGTTTCCTATAACATTTCAGGGAAAATCTTGAAATGTTCTAAAAATGAATGGGAATGAGTGGGAAATGGCATGGGAATGCATTATGAGGATGACAAGAGATGGATTGACCTGGTCTTTGCCCTGTTGGATCATCTTCACACAAGAGGTGAAAAACTCAGGTTTCACTATTATTGACTAGATGCTTGCTTTTTTGATCAACTTCTTCTTATGGTGCTAACTTGCTGTTGTTGCTTGCACAGGTTGGATGCATGTTTGAAAGATCTGCTCTGATATATAGCAGAATATGAGATATCAACTGCTTTGATTGAGTGATATCAAGAACTATTGAAGAGGAGCGTGATGCCCCATCTTAATGATTTTTTGGAACCAATGTTCAATATAGATGTGATGTCCTTGGTTCACTTGCTCATTTGGATGACTCTGTATGTCTTCTTTTTCCATGGAATTCATATACTCTACTTTTTGTTGATTAGTCTCTTGAACACATAAAGGATCTAATGATAAGCATAGTATAAATTCTTCAATCTCAAGCTCCAATGTCTACTCTCCATGAAATGTGGTCCATGATTCCTTAGTATCCTTCGGATCTTCTTCTTTTGGATGTTTTTCTTCAATGACAACAAGAGAATCTCTTTTTTTCAATACTATTATTTATCTAACATGAATATCATTTAGATCAAGAGGATTTGTTTGGAATTTTTGTACCTCAACTTTGTAGGTGGGCTGAGTTACTTTATTGTTGGGTTTGGAAATGGTTATGAAGATAGTTGAGTGGAAATGGGTCTTTGAGATGGGTGTGGTTGAGGATGTGGCTGTGGTGGAGGTGGATGGTATTGATATTGGAATTGAGGCTACTAAGGATGTTGAGGGAAATATGGATCACCCCATTAAGGAGGTTGGTGTGGATATGGTTGAAAAGGAGGAATGATGTATTGGGGAGGATAAGACCATGGACTGGGGATAGACCAAGGTGAGGTGCTAGGTGGATACCAAGGTTGAAATTGTGCATTATAACTTGTATTGAAAGAGGAGGGGTAGTTCATATCTTGCTAATATGGGTTGAAAAAGTAGAGCTAATCCATTCCTCCTTCTAACGTCTCTACCACCTCTTCGTCTTCTACCTAAAAAAGCGGATGGTGGTGTGGTTCTTACCACACCACATGATCAAGTGGGGGGGCGGAGGGGTGGGGGTTGTGGTATTAAATAAATATTTTTCTATTTTTATAAACTATTTTGAATGAGAATGGTAATGCAATGCAAATTTTTGTTTTTGAAATGAAAGATGTTGAATGCAATTTTTTTTGTTTTTGCAGAAAATATGAATGTGAAAAAGAAGGAATTAATCCAAGAATAAGAGAATGTTTTCCTTGAAATTCTCTTGGAAAAAGATTCCAAAAAGTAATGACCCTTAGTATTACAACAAGAATGTTGGAACTCTTGAGGGTTCAACTTTAATTATCAACCTGGGGTTCTTACAAACTTAAGAGGGGTCGACACTGCATGAGCAACATATATATTCCTCTTCCTAGTTTGATTCCCTTTGATGCAAGTGAAAGAAGGAGATGAAACAACTTCAAATAAGAAAATATCTATGTAATCCATTAGTCCTAAGTTGTATAAGGTAAATAGCTATATGTAAACCTATTCTACTTTTGTTGGAAAGTAAATGACATAAAAGAAACCTATTCTACTTGCAAAATGTAAAAAACACATAAGAAAATGACAAAAAAAAATCTAATCTATCTTGTCAAAAAGGAAACGAAATTAAAGGAAATGTATTCTACTTTGAAAGAAAGGAAACTCCTAGATTACTCTTGCATGAAAAAATTCACCCTTTTTCTTATAAAATAAATTGCAGGAAATGAAATCTTGACTAGTTTTAGAAATCAACATTTAAGAAGAAGGAGAAGCTCAATGACGACCTAACCAAGACTCAACTCAAAAAAAATGGTATCAGAGCATTCAAAGGCTATTATAAGACATAAATATACTTCTACCATGAATTTGGAGTGAATTTGGGCAAGGGAGAAGCTTGAAAATAGATTGTTACAAAAAACAATATTTTGCTACAGGAAACTTCCAGCAAGTTTGTTTGTTGAGTTAACCTACCAAATGCCTAAGCTAATCAAGTGAAAATGCTACGAGGTAATTTTGTTTTACTAATATGAATGTTTTAAGACATCAATCCAAGTGTAATCTGTTGGAATTGTGACTAGGTTTAGTCTTCTTAAATGTCATTGTATCAATATATATTTTATGTAAAAATAAAAAGAAGAAAAATATATTATTATTTTTTATTATCGAAGAATTTTCTTCATGACCCTTGCAAAAGAAATAAAATTTGAAAATTTCAAAGTCATTTGTCTTATCAAGTTGCCAAGTCGGCTCTCCTAGATTTCATGTCAGCCTACTCAAGCACACACCCATTTTCTTGTGGAAGAAGACTACATAAAGCTTATTCACATTCCTCATTTGTAGAGGACACACATCAGATCCAAGAAGAAGAAACCACTCGCAAAAATACAAGAATGCATGTCCAAGAAGAAGCTACTCACTCTTGGAGGCTGAGAACAGAAGATAAATCTATTCTCTTAAGAAACAACATCTCTGTGATACCTCTAAGGTATAAAATAGTGTGAAATTCATCCTTGAAGTATGAAACAATGTGAAGTTTGTCCTTGAGGCTTGAAATAGTGCGAATCATTTTTCTAAATCTTGTAATAGTGTGAATTACATTCTCGAGGCATGGAGAACAATATGAAATCTCTCAGAAGGATAGGAAGAGTGTAAAGTATCTCCCAGAGTATTTTGTGGACAATTTTGAGAAGCATTTTGTTGTGACAAGTTGGAGGGTTGACTTGGTATAATTGGTCTAATGGATGTGACTTGGATTTCTCTTGTTCATGAATAATGTATAACGAAATGATTGTTTGGATTTACCATTGTGGGTTTTTCCTTGGCATTCAGCCTAATCTTTGGTGTCTCTTGTCTTTTGTGCATTGTATTTGTATAATTGTGTAATGAGCTAATGAATAAAGTAATGGCTAATGGAGGAACATATAAATAAACAGCCACAAGTAATTATCATGTAATAAATTCTATCATCTATTTGAATTTCAATAGAATAAACTCAAAATAGCTTCATTAACACGTGTTAAAATTCAACATAAATTTACCACTAAAAATCAGAAAGTTTAGAATAGTGAACTAGTAAACTAATATAAGTAACCAAATTCCTAAGCCAATCAAGTGAAAATTTTGTGGGGTGGATTTTTTTACTAAGTTGAATGTTTTTAGACTTCAATCTAAGTGGAATAAACTCATAAGAGCTTCATTAACATGTGCTAAAATTCAACAAAAAATTACTATTAAAACCATAAATTTTAGAATAATGAACCAAAAAACTAATCTAAGTAATCCAATGATGAAAAGGAGTTCACTAAGCTATGTTAGTGATGCATCACAATATTGATTATCTAAATAACATGAAAATAAACTGATTTTAATTATTTAATTAATTTATCTTACAAGAAATGAACCATGAACACTAGGTGCAAAAATGATAAATGTATCTAAGAAAAGATATGCTAGAGATAAGAGAACTATGATATGCAACAAGGCTCTAAGGCTCCTAGGATGGCCAAGCCCAAGGATAATTGGAGTATTATGAAGTAATCCAATCCTTAAAATATGAAAATGAAACCAAACTTCATTATTAGAGTAAATTGAAGTACACTATTAGAAATGAAAGTAGAACTGTTGAATAACAAGTGTTCTTCTCAAAAAGACCAAAAATTTCTCCCCTCTAGAGGCTAATTTTAATTATACTTATACAAGTTGATGGGGGAAGCAAATATAGTCCCCAACAGTAAGAATATTAATTATATTATGAGTTCTATCTTCTCCTATAATAGGGAACACATCCCTAGATTTTCTCAACCAGTGGATCTTTAGAATTTGTTCAATAATTTTATAATATCCTATTTATTTATTATCAAATCCAAATCCATCTTGTAGTAGGTAGAAAGTCCCTAAATTATCCCATTCTATAGATCTTTAGAATTTGTCCAATATTCTCACAATATTATGAAAAATAAATAATATTAGTCATATAATAAGAAAATAATATCTAAACCTTCCTAAGAGCATATTTAAAGCTGAAAAATACATTTTAAGTGCAGAAGGAAAGGTTTATTGTGCCTAGGAAAGGTTAAATGTGCCTTAATTGTATCTAATTTGGAGGCCCATCTAATATAATACTCTCAAAATCTTGTAGGTAGTAGATTTCCAGGCTTTGTGTCCTCCAGAGATGCAATGGTGAAGATTTTCAATGAGCTCTTGTACTTGGTTTTTAATAACACATGTGAGAATCACTCTAGTAGGTTATTTCTAGCATAATTTGTTTCCTACAATACAAAACTTGATTTCCATGAGTTTGAGATATTTGATTTTTTTATCTTGGCAACTCAAGCGGGCATTCCAGGTTCTATGACAAGAATATAGTATCCTTGTACCAGATAGATTCTTGAATCTTGAGAGGGCCTTCAGGAATGGTTCTTGTGGATTCCTTCCTTCTAGTGGGAAGGTTTCTTGTGAATTCCTTCCAACTGGAATGAGAGGTTCTTGTGGATTCTCTCTCTCGGGATGAAGAGGTTCTTGTGGATTATCTTCGTCCAAAGAAAGAGGTTCTTGTGGATTCTATTCTCTGCAAATGTTGAAAATTTATTCATTAGTGAAAATTCAAAGTGCAACTTGGTTTAATTTGGTGAGAAATTTTTCCAACCCTTTGCATTTGACCAACTTAGTAGGCTTGATCTCTAGGTCAAATTCCTATAGCTTTGCAATCCACTTCCCAAACCTTCCATCACCATCTAGTTGTGTGAAAATATCCTTTACTGAAGCTCAGGGAACCTAAGACATCACCTTTAAGTGAAAAACATATTCTCTAAAAGTTTAAAAAAAAATTATTGTCGCATAAGCCTACTTCTCCAACATGATTTATTTCAATTCACTATCTTGCAATGCACGATTGGAAAATGTTAGTAGTTGTTCATATCCTTCATCGTTCTTCTGTAATAGAACTACTACTATTGTGTGCTTTGAGGAAAAAGAAAAAATTTGAAATTATTTTGATAAATTGGGACTAACTAAGAACGGTTCCTCTGTGACAGATTTATTTATTTACTCAAATGAGGCTCAAGCTTCTATAGTCCACTTGACATCACTATCTTTCTTCAACATTCCTGTGATATGATTTATATGTTCTACTGAATTTGGAATGAATATTCATAAAAAATGGATTTTCCCCAGTAATGATTGTACTTCCTTGTTATTTCTAGGTAGTGCTATCTTGGATATCGTTGCTACTCTCTCTAGGTCAATCTTCACTCTTTCCTTCAACACAGTTTGTCCCAATAGTTTCCCTTCTTGGAGGGGAAAAATATTTCTTGGGATTCAAAGACTATCCATATTTCATTCATTTCAGAAATACCTACTTGATATGCTCTAGATGCTCCTCATTTGTCTTTGAGAAAATAATCATGTCATCTAAGTAAATGACAATGAATTTGTCCTTTCACCAACAAATGCAATTTTTGTTTCTCTCTAGAAGGTTGTACTTGCATTCATCAATCCAAAGGGAATTTTTTCATGCATGAATGTACCCCATGGTGTTGTGAATGTTGTATTCTCTAATTCATGCATGCATGGATATTTTATTATATCTCGAGAAACCATCCATCATCAATATTCTCGAGGCTCCTACCACCTTCTGCAATAAATGGTCCATCTTTGGCAATGAATACTTATCTTTCAGTGACAGTTTTTTCAGATTTCTAAAATCCATGCATAGCCTTATGACTCCATTCTTCTTTCTAACGTGACTAGATTGACCACCCACTTAGAGTATCTCAATGGCACGATGATTTTCCCATCCAAAAGTTTCTTGATTTCCTTCTCAATCGTGGGTAGTAGAATGGGATTAAACCTCCTTAGTTTCTCCACAAAATGTTTAGATCCCTCCTTCAAGTGAATTCTATGTTGTATAACAGAAATATCATATTGTTGGCATTATGACTAATGTGTTGCCCTTGATGGCAACCTACTTGATGTGTTCCCTTTCGATGGAAACCTACTTGATGAAGATGTCAGCAAAATGTGTCTACATGTGACAAAGAGTTTGGCCAAAGGCATAGCAATTCAGAGACATAAGAATGATAAAGATTAATTTTCAAGAAGTATACGCGGGTTAAGTGAAGAAAAGTTGCATACACACGCGGGTATGAAGAAGGAAATGCATGCATAGTTTCCACACTATGGTATTCCAAATGCCAAGGATCTTTACCATGATATTGACCCATGGGATTGAGCCCATCAACAGATATTTGATCCTGTCTAAGAATACCATCGGCATTAATATGGTTTTGACCTATGGTATTGGATAAGGGATAATCTATATAAGGAGATGAAGATCAAAGTGTTTAGGTGTGCAAGTGATGAATATTTCATGAATAGTTAGATTTGAAGCAAGTGTGCATGTAATGGGCTATTGTGGATTTGTTTGATCTAAAACTAAGTATGCATCCAAGAACTTGATGATGGATTATACCCAATAGATATGAGATGATAGTTTTGATTATGGGTTGATTTGAGCAGTGATGATAATGTCTTGATGATTTTTTTGTGTATGCCAAGATCTGGGTGTGTTTGAAGTTATGTGATGTAGTGAAGGTTTGTGTTAGTAATGGTAGAACATGGGTTTGATAACCTGAAAGGCACGTACACACGCGGGTTTAATACTGGTAAGTCATGTATATATTCGATCTATAGGCGGGTTTGTTTCCTGAAAAGTGCGTAGACAGGTGGAAATGTTTTGAGGAAAGCACGTATATAAACTAGGGTTTTGCTGAAAAAGATGTATGATCAGTTTAATCAGTGTTGTTTTGTTTTTGTTGTCTTTCAATGAAGTCTTACTTGATGATGTGGGCTTAATAGTGATTTCATGATTGAAGGTTGATATGTTGAAGAATATGCTACTAGCTATTTGTGATTGAAAATCAGTGATGGTTCTGTGATTATTTAAGAATGGTGCAGTGGATCTGTGTATGATTCAGTGTTTATTTTAGAGTGACAATGATTCAGTTTCAAGGTTCAATGTTTTGAGATTTGTACGCAAGTATGCTTCAAGGAAGTCATGTATACATGCATGTTTTCTATAGTAAAGTAGCAAATATATTCTGATAGTTTATTGATCTAGGATTTTAGTTGATTCAATAAGTTGATGCAATGTTTGGGTTCAGTATTAGTATTCTGGTTACAGTGATCTAACTATTTTGGTTGTTTGAGAATAAATTGATTGATTTGGGTTTCAGTTGATTCAGTTGGGTCAGAGATTTGTTGTTTTAGTTGATGATTGAGTGATTTGTTGTAGTGATCAGTTTTGATTTTGATATTTGGTTTTGGGCTTAAATGATGCTAGTGGGCCCAGTCTAAAAATTTGATGAAACGCGGCCTACAGTTGTGATGTTGTGTATCAGATGGATCCAGTATGAAAATTTAGGGTGTTGAGGGTTGGAGCCTTCAATGAGGGAGTCGAATCTTACTTCCAATGGTAGCTGGTAAATTAGATTAGGGGGTTGGAGCTCCCTTCTGGTGGGTGCCAGTAAATGATATTAGGGGGTTGGAGCTCCCTTCTAGTAGGTGTCAGAGAAAGAGAGAAGGTTATAGCCTTCTGTAGTTGGTTTCCTACGTGTTGGTATGAGTTTGTGCCAGCACAAGATTGTAATAAATTTTTCTTTATAATAAAAAGAAGACAAAGATGACAACAATGGTGATTTTTTTTCCACATTGGGTTTCCACCTAAAACACCTGGTGTTGATGTGTTTTGATGTGTTGCTTATGGGTGATGAGTATTTTGTTCTTACTACACATGGTTATTGTTTAGTTAATGTTTAATGACGTACTAATACACTATCTCAAGTTAAAAATATGATGAATTAACTGAAACGTAAGATTACTAGATATACGCTAGTTGTCTGCATAATAGTCACGTACATATGCGGGTTTCTTTCAATAAAGTCGCATACATAAATCTAGATATGAAATTGAAAGGTTTAATGATTTTTAAATAATGACTCACCTCCCTTCTCAGTATTTTTCCCAACAATTGGTATTAGAGCAAGTCCTTCAGAAGAAGCTTGGTCTCTTGAAGGAAAATTCATAAAAATGAGTAGTCAAGAAGGAGTATTATCTATCAAACCACCTATATTTAATGGAACTAAATTTGTATTTTTGAAAGTTAGGATGAGTTCATACTTGCAGGCACTAGGAGCTGATGTATGGGAAATCGTTGTAAGTGGATGTCAATATCCAACCTCCATTCCCACAGATACTATTGGAAATAAACAATATAAAATCAATGCAAACATTGTAAATGCCATCTCGGGAAGTCTAGTTGATTCTGCATTTGTGAAGGTAATGTATCTTAGCATAGCAAAGGGAATGTGGGATAATATTATCCAAAGTAATGAGGGTGACACCAAGGTAAAAAGTGCCAAACTGCAAACATTTCGAATATAGTGCGAGACATTGAAAATGCATGATGATGAAAGAATTGCAACATTTTTTCTTAGAGTAGACGAAATTGTTAATTCCATGAGAAATATTGCCAAAGAAATAAAAGATGCTACAGTTGTTGAAAATATTTTGAGATCACTAACTCTGAAGTTCGATTCCAAAGTCTCTTTTATTGAAGAAATGCAGGATCTGAAAAGTCTCACACTTCATCAACTCCATGGAATATTGACAACATTTGAGATGAGGAAAGGTGGTCCTTCAGACATGAGAGAAGCAAACTTAAAAGCTATTTCAAAATGAAAAGAAAAGGAAGAATTAGGGTATGTATTAAAAGAAGAAGAGGCTAGCTTCATAAAGAAACTCCAAGTGCATATTGGAAGTTTCAGAGGTAAGCTTCCCTTCAAATGTTTTGCTTGTGGTAGAGCTGGTCATTACACTGCTAAATTCCCCTATAGAGAAAATCATGAGAAAGGGAAAGGAGATGTAAAAATAAATAGGAGAAAGTTTGAAAACAAGAGAAATTTTTATGCACATGAAGATAGTGATGGTCTTGCAAATGGTGAAGAAGGTGAGTTTGATCAAGAATGTCAATTACTTCTGGAATTTGAAGATAGAAGTAGTATTGCTTTTGATGGCCTAGAAGAAAAATAATTTTTTATTTGAAACATTGATAGGGATATATCAGCTGTAGTGACAATTACAGATGTCAACAAATATTCAAGTTTGGGGAAACCCTCTTTTTAATGATCAAGAATGAAGAAATATCAGGTATGGGCTTTTGTTCTAACTATGATCCATTTCCTTGTCTATGAAATAATGATGGTGATGATGATAGCGAAATAACTTAACTTGCACTTATGGGTAAAAGTGATAGTAAGAACTTTAAAGAGAAAACAAATTAAAAAATGATGCCTCTAGAAGCAGAAGATCAAGGTAACTCATAAACAATGGACAATGCAGACGTGCCTATGCTAAAAAGGATAATTATCAACAATGGAAAGAAAATATGAAGTATATTATAATGAATCTTGATGTCTAGTATCTAGTGTGTAATGGCTACACCAAGATTCCTCCATTGGATGAGGAAGTGCAAAAGAAGGGTAAGGCTTTTTGTGAAATCTTTTGCAGCATATATAATTCAACATTAAATAAGGTTATGGATTATACAAATACAAAGAGAGTGTGGGGTAAGTTACAAGAAATCCATAAAGAAATCCCAAAGGAAGATTCCTCATCAAGGGAGCTACCAGGTAATCCTATCCTTAACCTTGTGTCAACCTTTTTTAATGTCAAATGGAGTTGTTAATTCAAAAGAAGACATGTTAGAAGAGATTTTTGATCTTAGAATAAAAAATTATCTTGCTTTGGAAAGGATTGTTAATCTTAAAGACAAGTTGCAAGCATATGATAACAAGTATCGTATTAAATCAGTGAATTTTCCCTTGGAATCTAAACAATATTGTGAAGGTCTTGAAGCTGAGATCATCTCTCTAAGAGAATATCTTGAAAAATCAGATAAGCGGAATGAAGAACTACTTCAAGCATTGAAGAACAAGAAAATGGGTTGAAAGAAGAGATTCTCAAATTAAAGCAACAAGTAGAGGAAGGAAGAAGGGTTGAAGAAGTTATGAAGAAGCAATATCCAGAAAAGGAAAAGCAATATCAGGTTGAGGGAAACATCCTAAAAGGTAAATTAGAAGAAAAAGATAAAAAATTTCAATTTCAATATAGTACTAATATTTTTTATAATATTATTAGTAGTCAAAGGTCTCCCTCCATCAAATATGGTCTTGGTTTTCATGAAACTGTTGAAGGAGAATCTAGTTCACAAGTTGAGGCAAGGAATTTAAAGAGTAACAATGCAAAACCTGAAATTCTCAACAAAGAGATAAGAATTCAACCTGATCAACAACTAAAGAAAGAGAACTTTCAAAGAAAATATTTTACTCCTAATTATAGAAATGTTAATTGATTCTCTTCTTTGATCAATAATGTTGAATGTTCTATATGCCATAATTATGGAAATGTTGCAGCCGATTGTAGAAGTAGACTGTTTGAAGCTAATAACCATCTCTCTAAAAGATTATCAGCTTCTAGGTACTTTAAGAGATATTGTTTTTCTTGAAATATATTTGGTCAAAAATCCATTGATTAGAATATAAGGAATATGAAACGGAAATATTATGATTCCTTTGTTCATATAATATTTTATGCTTGTAACAAGTTTGGGCATGTAACAAAAGAATGCAGGAACAAGTCTATGGATCACCGCAGGCAACATGGTAAGCAACCAGATAAGAATATTGATGTCAGAAGACCTGAAAAACATGGATCCACCAACTTTTCTCATAATAAGCAGGAATAAGAATGGATAATGTGTGTTCTTTCTCTCTGCTCATTTCAAGATGGAGATTAATGGTACATAGATAGTGGTTGATCTCATCATACGACTGGAGATAAGAGTAAGATGGAGTCTCTCAAGAAAAACCAATATGGTAATGTTATTCTTGGAACTAATTTTTTAGCAAAATTTATGGGAAAGGGTAAAGCTAGAATTAATAAACATAGAGGAGAAACTGATGCTTTATTAGTTCAAGGGCTAAAGTAAAATATTATGTGTTTAGGTCAAATGGAAGATAACAGAAACATAATTGTGTTTACATCAACCAAGTGCAAGGTTATGAATGAAGACACTCGAAAGTCATAGAAAGAGGATATAGAAACCCAGACAAATTATATGTGCTTGAGAAACAGAATTCTTGTAGATATGAGAAGGATTTAGACTCAGAGTTAAAGAAGATGGTGCCCATTGCAATCCATTATTATTAAAAGAATACTTCTAACAATGACTGCAGAAGTGATGTGAGGTACATGACCTCGTGAGAACAAAAGAGGATTATCAGGCCCTCAGGAGCAGCGTTGTGTAATCTCAGGGGGAGTAATAAATGTTTGTCTTGATGATGATTTCCATGATTTTTGTGATATTCACGTTGCTTATACTATTGACAGTGCATCTGGTGTAGTAATACTAAATAGGAACATTCAGTACAGGCACAGGGGGAAATGAAGTTGTGATGTTTCAGTCTTTCACTTTTCGTACATGAATCCTATGAAGTCAAGTCACGTATATATGGGAGTTCTGAGCTAAAGGCTCTGATATACTTCGGACAATTATTATTTGGACTTCATGTTCTGATAGTTGATGGTTACAATTTGTTGATGCTATTTAGAAGTGTTCTTTTCTTTTACAAGTTGTTGATGCCTTGATGGATGACTGATTGATGAAGATAATTTGATGTTATTATTGATATATGAGATGATATAGTCAAATCTAACAGTGAAAATTTGGCATAGGTTCAGGGAGAGAATTTTCTATGACTATAATAATGCATTGTTGGCATTATAATTCCTTGTTACCTAATGATGCTTATCAACAGTGATAATGCTTATGTTGCTGAAGTTATTGATTAATGATGAAAAAGTGCATGTTGTTGTTCACGTTGCTGCTAACATATGCTTATTGTGCAGATTTATATAGTATATGATGATTGCTAAAGACTATCTTGGTCTTGTTACCTCACTATAGAGGTCTTTTATCTTTGTTATAGATGTTATATCTAGCATTTTATGTAAAGGTCACGTAAAGACCTATGAGCCAAGTCCTTTTGAGCATGTGATGTGAGGTACATGACCTCCTGAGAACAGAATATGATTATGAGGTCCTCGAGATCATTGATGTGTAATATTAGGGGGAGTAATGCATGTTTTGTTTTGATGATGAAAGCATTGCAACATTTTTTCTTAGAGTAGATGAAATTGTTAATTCCTTGAGAAATCTTGGTGAAGAAATAAAAGATGCTATAGTTGTTGAAAATATTTTGAGATCATTAACTTTGAAGTTTGATTCCAAAATATCTGCTATTGAAGAAATGTAGGATCTGAAAAGTCTCACACTTGATCAACTCCATGGAATATTGACAACATTTTGGATGAGGAAAGGTGGTCCTTCAGACATGAGAGAAGAAAACTTCAAAGCTACTACAAAAGGAAAAGAAAAGGAAGAATCAGGGTATGTATTAGAAGAAGAAGAGGCAAACTTCATAAAGAAACTCCAAGTGGGTACTGGAAGTTTCAGAGGTAAGCTTCCCTTCAAATGTTTTGCTTGTGGTAGAGTTGGTCATTATGCTACTAAATGTCCTTATAGGGAAAATCATGAGAAAGGGGAACAAGATGCAAAATAAATAGGAGAAGGGTTGAAAACAAGAGAACTTTCTATACACATGAAGATAGTGATGGTCATTCAAATGGTGAAGAAGGTGAGTATGATCAAGAATGTCAATTACTTATGGAATTGGAAGATAGAAGTAGTAATGATTTTGATGGCCTAGAAGAAAAGGATATTTTTATTGAAAACTTTGATAGGGATATATCAGGTGCAGTGAAAATTACAGATGCCAACAAATATTCAAGTTTGGGGAAACCCGCTTTTTAATGATCAAGAATGAAGAAATATCAGTTATTAGGTTGAGCATGGTCAATATTCAGTGTTCATACTTAGCAGTTCAAATCTATAGTGTTCAAGAGAAAAATCTTCATTTAGCATTGGTCAACCTTTTTCCCTTTATGTCAAAGGGGGAGAGTAACTTGGTGTTTTTGTGTTGGAAATTATTGGTGCTTAGCTTGATGTGGCATATAGGTATCTAGAAGTAGTGGTGATCAAACACCAAAGTGGTTGCCATCAAGTCCAAAGGGGGGATTGTTGGCATCATGACTAATGTGTTGTCCTTGATAGAAACCTAATTGATGTGTTTCCTTTTGATGGCAACCTACTTAATGAATATGTCAACAGAATGTGTCTACATGTGATAGAGAGTTTGGTCAAAGGCATAACAATTTAGAGACAAAGGAATGATAAAGATAAAGTTTCAAGAAGTATACACGGGTTCTGTGAAGAAAAGTTGTGTACACACACAGGTATGAAGAAGGAAAGGCACATATAGTTTCCGCACCATGGTATTCAAAATACCAAGGATATTTACCATGGTATTGACCCATGATATTGAGCCCACCAACAGATATTTGATCCTGTCTAAGAATACAATCGACATTAGTATGGTTTTGCATAAGGGCTAAGTTATATAAGGAGATGAAGATCAAAGTGTTTAGGTGTACAAGTGATGAATATTTCATGAATAGTTGGATTTGAAGCAAGTGTGCATGTAATGGGCTATTATTAATTTGTTTCATCTAAAACTAATTATGCACCCAAGAACTTGATGATGGATCAGATCCAATAGATTTGAGATGACAGTTTTGATTATCAGTTGATTTGATTAGTGATGATAGTGTCTTGACATGTGATTTTTCTATGTATGCTGAGATCTGGGTATGTCTAAAGTTCTGTGATGCAATGAAGGCTTGTGCCAATAATTGTAGATCTATATACAGGTTTGATAACCTAAAATGCGTGTATACACGCAGGTTTAATACTAGTAAGCCGCGTATATATTCAGAGCTATTATGCGGGTTTGTTTCCTAAAAAGCACATATACACACGAAAATGTTTTGAGGAAAGCATGTACATAAGATAGTGTTTTTCTAAAAAATATGTTTGATTAGTTTAATCAACCTTGTTGTGTTTCTATTGTTTGTCAATTAAGCTTACTTGATGATCTAGGCTTAATAGTGATGTCTTGATTGAGGATTGATATGTTGAAGAATTATAATGCTACTAGTTATTTGTGATTGAAAACTAGTGATGGTTTTGTGATTATTTAAGAATGATGCAGTGGATCTGTGTATGATTCAGTGTTTATTTCATAGTGACAGTGGTTCAATTTTAGGGTTCAAAATTTTGAGATCTGTACACAAGTATGTGTCAAGGAAGTCACGTATACACATAGGTTTGCTACAGTAAAGTAGCGTATACATTCTAATAGTTTATTGATATGGGCTTTCAATTGATGCAATAAGTTGATGTAGCGTTTGGGTTCAATATTTGTATTCTGGTTATAGTGATCTAATTGTTTTGGCTGTTTAAGAATAAGTTGATTTATTTTGGTTTCAGTTGATTCAATGATTGAGTGATTCAATTTGGTCAGGGATTGGTTGTTTCGATTGATGATTGAGTTATTTGTTGGAGTGGTCAGTTTTAGTTTTGATATTTGGTTTTGGGTTGAAATGATGATAGTGGGTTGAGTCTATAAATTTGATGAAATGTGGCCTATAGTAGTGATGTTGTGTATCAGGTGGATCCAATATGAGGTACTAATACACTGACTCAAGTTAAACAAATGATGAATTAAATGAAAAGTAAGTTTACTGGACATATGCTAGTTTTATGCAAAACACTCGCGTACATATGTGAGTTTCCTTCAGTGAAGTCGTGTACAAAAATCTGGATATGAAATTTAAAGGTTTAATGATTTTTAAATATTTATTCACTCCCCCAATAGTTTTCCCAACAACTAGTATTAGAGCAGGTCCTTCGGAAGAAGCTTGATCTCTTGAAGGAAGATTCATCAAGATGAATATTCAAGAAGGAGTATTTTCTATCATACCACCTATATTTAATCGAACTAACATTTTATTTTTGAAAGTTAGGATGAGAGAATACTTGCAGGCACTAGGAGCTTATGTATGGGAAATCGTTGAAAACAGATATCAATATCCAACCTCCATTCCCACAGATATTGCAGGAAAGAAACAATATGAAATCAATGAAAAATTTGTAAATTCCATCTTGGGAAGTCTAGATGATTCCAAGTTTGTCAAGGTAATGCAGCTGAAAACAACAAAGGGAATGTGGGATAAGATTATCAAAAGTTATGAGGGTGACACCAAGGTAAAAAGTGCTAAACTGCAAACATTCAAAATATAGTACGAGACATTAAAAATGCATGATTATGAAAGAACTGCAACATTTTTTATTAGAGTAGATGAAATTGTTAATTCCATGAGGAATCTTGGTGAAGAAATAAAAGATGCCACTATTGTTGAAAATATTTTGAGATCACTAACTCCAAAGTTCGATTCCAAATTCTCTACTATTGAATAAATGCAGGATCTGAAAAGCCTCACAATTGATCGACTCCGTGGAATATTGAGAGCATTTGAGACGAGGAAAGGTGGTTCTTCAGACATGAGAGAAGCAGTCTTCAAAGCTACTGCAAAAGGAAAAGAAAAGGAAGAATAAGGGTATGTATCAAAAGAAGAAGAGGCAAACTTTGTAAATAAAATCCAAGTGGGTACTGGAAGATTCAAAGGTAAGCTTCCATTCAAATGTTTTTCTTGTGGTAAAGTTGTTCATTGTGATACCAAATGTCCCTATAGTGAAAATTATGAGAAAGGGAAAGAAACTGCAAAAATAAATAGGAGAAGTTTTTATACACATGAAGATAGTGATGGTATTTCAAATGGTGAAGAAGGTGAGTTTGATCAAGAATGTCAATTACTTATGGAATTTGAAGATAGAAGTAGTAATGATTTTGATGGCCTAGAAGAAAAGGGTATTTTTATTGAAAACTTTGATAGGGATATATCAGGTGTAGTGACAATTATAGATGTCACAAAAATTCAAGTTTGGGAGAAACCCACTTTTTATTGATCAAGAATGAAGAAATATCAGATATGGGCTTTTGTTCTAACTTTGATCCATTTACTTGTATATGTAATAATCATGGTGATGATGACAATGAAACAACTCAACTTGAACTTATGGGTAAAAGTGAAAGTAAGCACTCTAAAGAGAAAATAAATTGAAAAATGATGCCTCTAGAAGGAGAAGATCAAGGCAAGTCAGAAACAATGGACAATGAAGATGTGCATATGCTGAGCAAAGATAATTATCAACAATGAAAAGACAAGATGAAGTATAATATAATGAAGCTTGATGTCTGGTATCTATTGTGCAATGGATACACCAATATTCCTCCATCAGGTGAGGAAGTACAAAATAATTGTAAGGCTTTGAGTGACATATTTTGTGGCATATTTGATTCAACATTAAATAAGGTTATGCATTATTAAAATGCAAAGAAAGTGTGGGATAAGCTACAAGAAATCCATGAAGAAATCCCAAAGCGTAAGATTCCTCATGAAGGGAACTACCAACTATATTATCCTTAAAAATGTTTCAACCTTTGTTATGTCAAATGGAGTTGTTGATTCAGAAGAAAACAGGTTTGAAGAGATTTTTCGTTTTAGAACAAAACATGATCTTTCTTTGAAAATGATGGTTAACCTTAAAGATAAGTTGTAGTCATATGATAACAAGGATCATAGTAAATTAGTAAATGTTGTTGAGGAATCTAAAAAATATTGTGAAGGTATTGAAGCTGAGATCATCTCTCTAAGAGAAGATCTTGAAAAATAAGATAAGTGGAATGAAGAACTACTTCAAGCTTTTGAGGAACAAGAAAATGGGATGGAAAAAGAGATTCCCAAATTAAAGCAGCAAGTGGAGGCAGGAAGAAGGGTTGAAGAAGTTATGAAGAGTAGTATCTAGAAAAGGAAAAGAAATATCAGGTTGAAGTAAACATCCTAAAAGCTAAATTAGAAGAAAAATATAAACATTTGCGATTTCAAGATAGTACTAAGATTTTGGATAATATTATTAGTATTGAAAGGTATCCCGCCATCAAATTTGGTTTTGGTTTTCATGAAATAGTTGAAGGAGAATCTAGTTCACAAGATGAGGCAAGGAATTTAAAGAGTAATAATGCAAAACCATAAATTCCCAACAAAGAGATAATAATTCAACCTAATCAACAACTAAAGAAAGAGAACCTTCAAAGAAAATCCTTTACTCCTAATTATAGAGATGTTAATTAATTCTCTCCTCTAATCAATAATGTTGAATGTTCTATATGTCATAATTATGGACATGTTGCAACCAATTGTAGAAGTAGATTGTTTCAAGCTAATGGCCACCTCTCTGAAAGATTGTTATGAAACCAGCTCACAAAAAGATAGAAAAGATAGATCAATGCCTTAGAATTCAGCCTCTTCGAGGGGGAAACCTCATTTACATTACACAAATGATTGATTCTTTGATGATTCAAATGACAAAACCTCCCTTCTATATATAGGAGTCTAAGGAGTCACAATATAACCCAGCTGACCTAACAATAATAATATAAAGGTACAAAAATAACAATAGAGGGATTCTATGGGGCACAATAATAACAATATG